>SNQJ01S0188548.1:18367-29794 GCA_010110895.2 Picea sitchensis
ATCTGCAATTAAGAACCTTCTAAAATGAACTAAATTAGCAACTTCATTTTAGGGAAGGTTTTTAAACCCGTAAGGGAATCTAGGAACCCCTATGAGTAAATTTAGGAGCAACTCTAGGTGGGTGAGGGAAATGAGACAATTAATAAATTTAAAAAAAATAATTATTGGAGGAAAGAGGGGGATGGATGACACTTGTGCGAAGGAGAATATTTTGAATATTTTTATTAAAACTAAATTTAAATGTGATTTAGGGAAAGTTGGAGGTTCTAAAACTCTATAAAAGAAAGGGAAGATGAGGAAGAAAGGGGGATCGGCTATTAGCGTAACGTTACGCTGCCGTATTTGTGACTTGACTAATTACTTGTGGAGAGTTGGGATTTTCCAGCTCAGATTGGAGTGGTAGCTCGGCCTTGCGAGGCGAGCTGGGAAGCTATACATACCATTTGGATAGTGTGTGGCCCCTGTGCAGCTCGGGGGGCTAAGGGGGAAGCAGAGTACCCCTAGCGATTGGATGGGAGGTACTGGTGAGGTCTCGACGATCGGCGAGCGGGAGCGACACGGAGCACGCAAACGACACACAGAGCAAGCAAAAGGGAAACAATATGAATTTTACTTTGGTAGAGTAGAATGCATTAGGAATTTATGCTTGAATCTGTATGCTGAATTGTGCATAGATGTATTCTGTCTTGAGCTTGATGCCATTCGATTTTGTCTTATTACTCCTGTGATGGATTGACAGTTTAATTCTACTATAGCAATGGAAGAGGTGATTACAGTAATTAAAATTGGAATTTATTGCGCGAACAGGGAGAAAATAAACCAATAGATTTAGCACTAACATTGGAACGGTGTTTTTATGATACCTCCATGGTTTTACCAAGTTTTTCATCTCTTTTGCCTTTCACTGAGATCCCTACACATCTACCTTACTATACACTGTTGTATATTTTTGGATACTGTGTTTTCGAATCTAAAATTTTCGATGTAAAGTGTTACCGTCTCTATCCTTTACTATTGTAGTTTTAATGAAATTTTGTACAACAGGGATGTGTTAAATGGAAATTCGCTCTGTAATAATTTTATAGGTTACCTCTGTTTTGTCCAAAAGAAATTTCGAAATTCATTCTATGTTATGTAGTGGCTGAATGACCTCCCTCTGCAAATGATTACTTGATGGCGTTATACCTTTTACTTGGAAAATGTCTTCTGGATTGTTGTCATTCAACCACGGTTTTACCCCGTGTGATTTTACCGAACGCGCAAGGGCGAATCTAGAACTTCTGATTTTTGACATTTTTGATTCCAGCTAGACTACCACCTTGATCCACTATAATTTTTGAGTGTGATTGTTTTTCTTACAAGATTTAAGGCATCCAAGGGCAGCCACGGCTGACTGTGTGTGGGTAGACTGTTAACAGTGATAGCTTCGTTCATCCTCAATCTGCGCAAGTTATACTGCCCCTTCTCAACAACTGGTCAGGAAAAATTGATTTTGGCGACCCCCAAACCATTCCAGACTTAGTAAACCTGCCACAAACATATCTTTACCATTTAAATCAAGCTGGGATAGTATAAGTTGTTTATAAAACAACAATACAAAGTTCTGACCACTCGAATCCTTTGTAAACCATTAACCTTTAGTCATGTTCCCTTTTTATGAAATGATTCTATCATAGCTAAAGAATTCAACCAATCCTAAATCTCATCAGCGATTTTTTAAAATAAGTAAACGGATCTCTCATCATTGTAACAGAAGAAATTTTAGCGCTAGCTTTTCACTCTCACCATGTTTCGACTACTAGAAGAATTATAGTGCTCGCTGCTTGCCCGTTACTTTCCCCCATACCTCCCAAGCATAGGAGGCGATTCATTTCAGCCAATTCGTCCCCCTTTTCATCGTACTGGCCAAAAGAATGATTCAAACACGTGAATTGCAAGAGCTAACTCACTGCTATGAATTAACTAGCCACAGAATCGATACTTTGTATCTGCTACTTTCCTGTCGCCCAACCAACACCCTGAAGCCATGCTAGATTGAGCGTTGGCCACCGGTTGCAAACAAGAAATTTTTTAAGTGAATGTTAGTTTCCAACAAGCCCACGATTCCTGTTTTAATGCAGGCATTACCCCGACTTAGCACCACATGACTTTAACGCCCTTCATTGCTATTTGATCACCAGGTTTTCGCTCTTAATAATTGACAGGTAGCATTGTTAGTTGTGCTCCAGAATTAACTACCTAGCTGGCTTTATGTAATAACGCGATTAATTACCTCCTTTTTTATGATAGCGTCTAGCGTAGACTGTTACCCTTGTGTTAAGGACTGGCGATTGATTGGAGAGTGGTTAGAAATATAATAGAAAAGGGCCATCTATAAGATTGGAGGTTGAATTTCTGTTATTTTTGTTCATGGTTAAAGTTAAGGTAATGTGATGTTTAAAGTCAATAATAATGTTTAGGGTGAGGTTGAATTTCTATTATTTTTGTTCATGGTTAAAGTTAATATAGGGTGATGTTTAAAGTCAATACTACTGTTTAGGGTGAGGTTGAATTTCTATTACTTTTGTTCTATGGAAAAGTTAATGTAATTGTTATAGACCCCATATAAGGTGCAAGGTGGTCGACCTTATGCTTAGTTATGGTAATATAAAATGTGATGTGGTAATTATTGTATGGTGATGTAAAATGGTAGTATGGTGGGTTATTCTATGACATCTCATTGTTGGGACTTTCCTATTTATCATCTAATATGTTTTTATCTATCATATATTATGTTTTATTTGGTTCAGGTCAATTATGTCCATTATTATACTTACCCACTCGATAAGAATTGAAGGTAGATTTGACATGAAATATTTATGGATAAATGTGTTAGATTGTATGGTGAGGTAAATTAGTAGTATGGTATGTTATTTATTAATGTTATACAATCAGTTATTATGCTTTAGTATTGGGAGATTGCAATTAATTGAATTTACATTATTTTAAGGGTAGATTTGGCAACTCATCAACTAATGGAAATTAAAGGGAGTAATGGATCGATACTTAATGCTAATTGAGTCGGAGATAATGCCTTGTCGTAATAATGGTTGGTCGTTGTCTGAGTCATTTTGTTCTGTGCCTTCCGTAGAGGACTTGGTTGCTCATTTAGTTACTATTGTACTTGGTTGTATTAATTTCATTGCCTGGTCTACTTGTGTCGGGCGGGACGTAGACACCTCCATGTTCCTCAGAACAGTCGCCAGCCCTGAGACCTTAAATGGTTAAAATCGATGGGAACCTGGTCTTGAGCGTTGCTTATGTATCTTGGAGGTCCTAATCATTGCAGGGTAGGATGGAGGGGTAGTCAGTCTCATTATTGTCGGTTGATTGTTGTCCTTACTTGCAGAGGTTTATGTGCGTCTTAGATATCTATGTTGCCATCACATTGCATGTGTCATGTTCGTCATTGTAGGGTGACACAGAGTTGAATGAATTTACTATCCTTGTACACACGCACACACANCACAAAAAAAAAAAAAAAATTGCACTTGTTATAAGAGGTTGTCGCCGTCCACCCAAGAGAAGAATTCAAAAGTCGACTTTTAACCCTAATTCACGTGCTACTCAAAACTACAACATCGTTGAAGATTTGGGTCAAGCACCATGTGTTATGTCCGCTCTCTATGTTCTACAACATTTCCCTAGTCAACATAGGAATCTCTTGCCATCAGAGTAATGGATCCTGAGTCATCTAATAATATCACCTTTCACCTGGACAATTTTAAATCACGACTCTCTCACTAACTTACTTTCTAGATCAATGTTGTTGTCCACAATCAACATATTCATCTCACAATCTAGGATAAGGGATATTATACATGTGTCATGTCATTGGCTTGTTGGAAAGGGTTGAAATCACTTAGTATTAAGCAATCCCCTACTATGCTATGAGAATTTGATGGGAGAGGATTCCATCCTCATGGACTATTACATTCCTTAGCTTTTCAATTTGGAAGGAATACTGTTTCAGTAGATGTTGAAGTCGTTGATGCTCCCCTCGATTACAACTTGTTGTTAGGAATAAGTTGGTTTTATGCCATGACTGTCATCGCTTCCTTGGTGTTTTGATCTATCCATTTTCCCCATCAAGGTAAAATTGTGACCATCGATCAATTATATTACTGCCACCCCGATGCTTGTACTCCCGCAACCAACAACATTCCTTTTTTGGGAGATTCGAAGATCACTTATGAAAGTGTTGGAGTAGGTATTTTTCAAGACTCTTCGCTTATGGGTACCTTTCCTTCACCTCTTCATCCCACTTCGCAACATATCGCAATGATCAACATGATATCGACTATGGAACCTCAATCTTATGAACCATCTAATCCATGGATTGTACCTAGTCCCTTAGAATTTGATGTACTAGGTGATGCCATGCCACTTAGTTCTGCAGAGGATGAATACGATGCCATCCAATATGCCTCTTCGTCATTGGATGACCAATATATGTTGGCATCTACTACATACTCATTACCATCATGGTTAGATTCCCTATCCTCTACTGTCGATTAGATCCTACATATTTTTCCATTGGGTCAATCTATTATGGAAATCCTTAGTATCGAAGAGGCACCTTGGGATGACAACCACCATCGTTCATCCTTTCTTCCCAATATGGATGAAATTAAGAAATATGTACACTCTATCTTTCCTAGCGATATCATCAAATTCCCCCAATCTCCAATACTCACTCAGGATACTATCTCCGAGGGGAAGTTGGGAAACATCTCTTCCACTATTGGTGTCGACATATCAATCAAAGAGGGCATTGTGCAAAACTTTCATCTCGGTAGAAATTTTTCAGTTGAAGAAGTTGAAACTTATACCGACTTGTTCAAAGAATTACGTGACATATTTGCTTGGAGTTATGAAGAAATGATAGGGATCGATCCATCGATCGTTGTGCATGAAATAAAGACTTACTTAGGTGTTAAACCTGTAAGACAAAAAATTTCTTAGTTCATCCTAAGAAAAACGCGGCCATAAAGGAACAGGTCGAAAAACTGTTAAAGTCTGGTTTTATTTATCCTCTCCCTTTCACCGAATGGGTTTCTAGCATCATTATGGTCGCTAAGAAACAAGGGACCATTCGTGTTTGTGTCGATTATAGAGATATTAATATAACTTGTCCCAAGAACAATTACCCTACACATTTTATCGACCAAATTATCGATAATTGCGCTGGCAACGTCATTTTCTTGTTCATTTATGGTTTTTCGGGATACAACCAAATTGACATCTTACCGGATGATAAACATAAGACATCCTTAATATTCCCTTGGGGGGAATTCTCTTATCAAAAAATACCTTTTTGCATTAGGAATGTTGGAGCCACTTTTGAGTGGGCCATGTCTTACGCATTCCATGATATCAAACATATTGTTGAACCCTACCTTGACGACTTACCTGCTCACTCGTTTGATCAACAAGACCACATTGGTCACTTACAAGCTATATTTCTTCGATGTTGGTTTTACCACATATGTTTGAACCCCCACAAATGCATATTCGTTGTTGAATCAAAGTGACTCCTTGGATTCATAGTCTCCAAAGCTGGGATTGGGGTGGATCCCTTAAATGTTAAAGCCATTCTCACTTTACCCCCTCCCAACAATTTGACCCAACTGCAATTTTTTTAAAGGAAGGAAAACCTTCTTCGTTGCTTCATTTGCAATTACGCTGAAATCACTAGAGGATTTATGATATTGTTGCAGAAAGATGCCCCTTTCATCTGGGATGAAACTTCTCAACGCTCATTCGACGCTCTTAATCATGCCTTAACAAACACACCTCTTTTACATCCACCAAATTATGCAAAAGACTATATCCTTTATATGTCTTCCTCTACTTCCACTATTTCCATGGTGTTATTCCAAGAGGATGATGACGATGAAGAACATGTGATCTATTATCTAAATAAGAGTCTATCAAGTCCCGAACTCCGAAATTCGCATGTCGAAAATTTGGCTTTGGAAGCAATTATTACCATCCAAATATTTCTCCATTACATTCTATTACGAACTACCACAGTCACCACGGAAATGAATCCCATGTACCACATATTTACTTGTCAAATACTTGGGGGAAGGTATTCAAAATGGATCATCATTCTTCAAGAATTCGATCTTGAGTTTTCCAAGTCGAATGATAAGAAATCATTGGTATTTGTGGAATTGATCTACGATCTTCCCCATATTGATGAGAATACTGAGCCCAGTGAATCTCTTCCTGATGAATACCTATTTCTCATTAGTATGTCCAATCCTTGGTATGGAGATATTATTCTCTATATCCAAACCCAACGTTTTCATCCTAACATTTCACGTGATGAATGACATCGCATTCGACACTAGTCAAAATGTTACCTCATCATCGACGACACATTGTACCATCATGGCATTGATACTATCCTACGACATTGTTTAACCCATGATGAGTTTGATCGAGTTTTGAATGACTGTCACCTTGGATCCTGTGGTGGTCATCTTTTTGTGATGGCTACAACCCAGAAAATATTACGTGATGGTTAGTTTTGGCCTTCAATATTCAAAGAATGCATCGAGGCTGTTAAAAAATTCCCACCCTGTCAAATCTTTCAGAAAAAATCACGTACCCACCCTTCTCTGATCCATCCTATTGTCTCCTTCGACCCCTTTACAAAATGGGGAATCGATTCTATGCAATGTAAGCCTACCTCAACCAGAGGGCACAATTATATCATCATTGCCATTGATTATTTCACTAAATGGGATGAGGCTATGGATCCATTTCTTAATGATGGTCACATTGTCACATTATTTGTGTTTAACCAGATCATCATCAGGGATGATTTTAAGGGTGGGAATTTATTTTAAAATGTAAAAACCTTGATGAATCTTACTAATCCTTCATATGTCAACTATAAATGTTTGACCATATTTTTGTAAAAATATTCAAATTTCTGAGTAGTTTATATAGTTTTTATAAAATTTTGGCCATTTTTAAGGTAAAATAATTTTATCCTATAGATCATCACTCAATTCATCACTCAATTCATCCCTAAAATCATCCATGATCATCACTCAATTCGGTGTCCCACAATCTATCGTAATTGATCATGGATCCCATTTTTCATAATCAGATGATGGGTGAATTGCACACCAAGTTAGGTTTTCGCCATGAAAAATCATCTCCCTACTACCCTTAGGAAAATGGACAAGTTGAAGCCATCAACAAGGTCCTGAATACCATGCTTCAATGCATTGTGGGAGTGAACAAAACCTCTTGGCATCTTCATCTCTTCTCTGCACTTTGGGGCTAAAAAACTTTTGTTAAAAATGCAAATGGATTTACACCCTTTCATTTGGTATATGGGATAGAAGCGGTGTTACCAATCTAGTGCGAGATTCATTCGTTGAAACTTACCATAGAACTTGTACCTCACACTTTCGTTGAAGAGGAATGATTCCTATATTTAACCTAGTTGGATGAAACATGTCGTGATGTTTCTCTCATGAACGAGACACATAAAAAAAACATGAAATATCAATATGATAAATCCGTCCGACCTCATGATTTTGTAGAAGGAGATATATTGCTATTCTATGATCAAGATCATGACAAAATGGGGGCAGGAAAGATAGAACCCATGTGGCATGGACTCTACATCATAAAACATGTGCTACACAGAGGCACCTATGATTTAGTAGACTATGATGGAATATCTCTCAGTGAGCCCCGAAATGGGATTTACCTTAAAAATTACTATGCATATAGTATCTCACATGTGTGATTTGTAAAATATTGTACTATATACTTTTAGTTTTGTGTGTCTTTTCTTTTGCATGCACGATTTTTGTCTCTGTTTCTTATACATTTCTTTGTGATTAGATGCGTAGATGGCATCACCCTTTCCCATATTTTTTAGGTTTGTGGATGGCGCTAGTCAACACACCCAGAACATTGCTTCTACAACTTGGGTCATCTGCCACTTTGGCAAGTTAGCGAGTGTAGGAGGGATTTTCCTTGGATCTGCTACCAATAATGTCATGGAATACCATATCGTCATCAGAATTTCAAGCAAAGTCTCCTTGCTATGTATAACTCAATTTATTATTAACCTCGACTCTCAACTCGTGGTCCGCCAACTTAATCGTGATTATGTCATTCACAATTCAAATTTACTATGTCTTCATTTGAAGGTTTGTTGTCTCAAAAGAGATTTTGAATTTCTCGAGTATAGACACATTTCGAGAGAACTCAATACGATCGCATATTCGTTAGCAAATTACATGTTGGATTGGTATCTTGCGCATAGATAAAACATTTGGAACATAAATCATATGTACAAAATACATCACACAAAACACAATAATACAACATAGGTAGCATCAAAACTCGTATATATATGTGTGTGTGTGTGTGTGTATGTGATAGCAAAAGTGTTTAAAAATATACATCATACAAAAGTACATAATGAGGAAAAACTTGGTCCTTCACGCCCATAGAATTATCATAAGGACTACAAAATGATTGAGAACTCTAATCATCCTCTTGTATCACATTGTGCTCTGCATAACACACTACAGCTCATGTTATCCATCGAAGCAAATGATTGAGCCTTTTAGAAACCCCAACCGTATGTCGCTAGATGTGTAGAGGCACATATTGCCTCCTCAGGGGTGGGACGCCCATCAAAAAATCCCAGAGGTTCTGATATACCTTGAGAATCCCTCTTGCTATGACCTCATGCTCAGCTTCCACCTATGCATCTCCACAATGCCCCAATGTTGACATCTTTGTCGGACATGATGCACTTCTATCTGCATGTTGAAAACAAAATGGTTTAGTTCCCTCATTGTACAATAAAAAAATTACAAATATAAAAACAAAAAACATATTGCTGCAACGTTATGGTTTTCCGTACTAAATGCGTCCAACTGTATGTCCTCGGGAAGTATCGGGACTGTGCTACCTATGAAATCTACCCCAGCATAGGGGAAGTCCTCAATAAGAACTAACTGCCTCCTCCACCATGTGAAGAAGTAAACAGTGAATATGAAATATGAGGGCTCATTCCCAAACCTAGGGGAAAGGCTGGTCCACCTCTCCATATGAGGATCGGTCATAGGATGTGCTATCATTTAACCTTGTGGCTACATCTGGGGGATCTGGTCTAGAAAAAATGAAACCAAAAAGGAACCATACCTGAATTGTTTATGTTTGCTGGTCCTGCATTTAGATATTTTTTCTTTCAGATTCCTGAGGAATCTTGCACTCCAATTGAATAATATGGGTTTGAAACACTTTAAGACATAAGAGATCTATGATTTAGAAGCTAAGTGAGAATTGGTTCTCCCTGCCAACTTGGTAGTGGAAAATAGAATGGATAGAAGGGATAAATCTCTCACATACTTTATCACAATTTGTCCACCCAACAACCGCGACCTTGGTATGCAATGCCTCGATCGGTTGCGAATTTTCCATGTGTCTAGACAAGAGAATGGGTGCCCCTCTTCTCGAGATCCTAGTAAGGAAATATACATCATTTATTTTGATTTCAAGCATGTGCGGTCCGATGCGGAATTCTTGCTCAGCGTTGTCCCATATACCAATCAAATACTCAAGCAATAGTACTTCTTTTCTCATATTTTGAAGCTTTAAATAATTGAGAAAACCACAGTTTCATAAGGCCTCCCTCACTTGAGGGTCTTGGAGAGAGGAAATATCATCGAACTCATGCTCTCACTCTTTCCACTCTATCATGGCTAGATATAGATGAAATCTACAAATGAAAAATTTAATCATCATTAGTCAAAATCATATGGAAAAAAAAATGCCTCTTTTTAGCCAAAAAGTCAAACAATATTTGAGTTTTGTTCCTAGCACTCCCTCAAAGCACCCTAGAGAGTGCTAGAATGACCTAGACATATGCACCAGCGTGCTGAAATCTCATTCTGTGCTCCCCTTAGTGCCTTGAGGGACCATCTATCTGGTTTGGTGCTCTAGGGATTCCTAAAGAGCCTAGAACACTCAAAACAAAGATTAAGATGCAATAAAACACCAAAAAAAAGGACGAGGAGTAAAAAAAAAATAACTTGGTCTGGAAGAATCTGAAAGAGATCACTCACAACACCCACAATCATCGCTCGAAAAATGCTCCAAAGAGGTGAAAAATCCAAAATCTAGAAGAGAATGGTAAAAAAAATGGTAAAATTAAATTTTAACCTATTTTCATATTTGTTGGTTTCATTTTGATATTTGCTCCTTATTATAAAGTCATTGTTTGGGTTTTTAATCATTTTTTTGAGAAATTACTAATGTTTCATACCCAAAACAGTTTGTTTTTACAAGATTCAAACAACGTCTTTCGGTGACCTTGTAACACTAATGAGCATAATCTTTGTTCTTTCATGTGCTCACAAATACATGAGAATGTAATCGAGTATACTTTTATCACTTTTTCAGACTCGAAAAGGATACATGAAAAAGGAACCCCCTAGAGTCGTCTTTCAGCTCTTTTCAGAATCTCTAAACATGAAAAATATTGTTGAGTGATCTTGCTTCCTTTCACACTCATTAAAAGGTTCAAAAGGGAGTCTTTCGAGTAACAGTTTATCTCTTTTTCGGAGCTCGAGGAATAAACATTACGAAAAAGGAAAACCATGGAGTCGCCTTTAAGTTCTTTTCAGATTGTCTAAGCATGAAAAACCATTGACTTTTCCTTCTCTAGACTCATTAAATTACACATTGAAGGGCCCATCTGTGGATGAACCGTTACTTCTTCCAGTTCGTTAAAGAAAGGAAGAGGAACATACCAAAGGTAATTTATATCGAGCATGTGTTATTCTCCTCTAGATTGTTAAATTAAAAAGAGGTACTCATTTAAATGGATGTGGGAAAAATTGAAGGAAGTGGGTCAAGTGTCTTGAGAACATTTGTAAACATCTCTTACAATCTCCCTTGAACACAAAATTATTTTTAATCTCCATTTTGAACCACTTGGATAATATGCTAAAACTTTGCACTGAACCAATCCTATGAGTCTTTCCACTCCTTTGAATCATCCAAATAATGTCACAACACCCACTGCATTATGTTTTGGTCCGTTCTGAGTTTTATGCTGCCAAGTCTCATGTTCTGCCTCAATGTTCAAGGGAAGTATCTACCTCGAGAGTCAACCATCTACAAAATTACCAGTTTTCGTTTCCTTGTGTCAGTCCATACTCATTCGACTCACCATAGTACACCACTTTCTTGTGCCTTTTTCATGTCGATGATGGGGGATACATCAAGGCCCTCCTTTGACGAGTCTGTTCCTGTCGACTTCAACACATTATCCGAGAATCAGACTTAGAAACCAGTTAGTACCTTGGAACCTGCATGCTGTTGGTCACTATAATT
>SNQJ01S0188549.1:0-12195 GCA_010110895.2 Picea sitchensis
CAGATGCTATGTAAACATGAAATCCGACCAATTTGCAAGCTTGAATTTGCACAATTTGAGATTTAAATTGGGTATTTTAATTCCTGGGCTTGATTATGAAAAATACACATGAAATTTTCCAAGAATTTGTCCACATATCACTGCAATATTTTCTTCAAATGAATTGTAGACATCCTAATTCTGATATTATGTCAAACAATTTTCATGCTTACTCTGCAAATTTCATTTTTGTGCTCTACTAATTGGGTCCATGCAGGATCAGTGTTTAAAACTATTCTCTAATACCAAATTGGTTGGGGAATTCCACATCAAAATTCTGAATTTTGATACCATTTAATTAACTAAATTACTTTGCAATTGCACAGATTAATGTAGAATAAGATATGTATAGATACAAAATGTACAACAAAATCCCATGAGAATAAATGCATAAATATTAATCTAACACACAAATTAACACACAATAGACACTTATATTTAATAAAAAGAAAACTAATTGTGTGTAGACCTTCCATGTTCCTCCCATCCTTAGACCAAACCACTCATAAAATTGTAGTAGTGGGTCACCCCTGAGATGGGGCTAAAACTCCACCTGGGTAAAGGATTTCTAACCAGGATAAGGTCTCTCTAACAACATATAAACTCAGACACATGTTCCAAATCAAGCTAACATCCTACAGTCCCTCATTCTCCACATGCCTGTGCCACCTTGAGAAATGATCCCCTTCTCTGCTCAACAATCCTTTGGCTTCCCCACTTCCCTTCTATGGCTTCATAAATAGGTCATAAATGAAGTCTCATAGCCATGTAGTTGCAATTTGGCACCTTGGGAAATCAATTCCCATTAATTCTCTCACCTGGAAAGAAAGATCGCTAGCCTGAAAACCCACTTCTTCAATGTCCCATGGGCCTCACAACCCGCCTCTTAAATCCAGATCCACAATAGGTGGTGGTAACTTAACAATTTCTACTATCTTGGTTGGATCAACTAAAAAACCTTGCTTGCATACTACATGGCCTAACAATATCTCGAATGGTGCACCAAAAATACATTTCTTCAAATTCAAAGAAATTTGATATTGTCTACACCAATCAAGTATCAACCTTAGAGTTTCTATGTGATCTTTTAACAGGCTAAAGAGATTCTAATCATCTAGGTATACCTCAAGAAACTAATGAATAAACTCCTTAAATGTTGTGAAAACCACTCTAGAAAATACAACAGGTGCATTATTTAACCCAAACAACATCAGTGTGTACTGGTAGTTTCCCCACTCCATCAAAAATGTCATCTTGTATTTGTCTTTTGGCACAATATTTAAATGATGGTATCTTGAAAAGTCATCAGTGAATGAATAGGCCTCTTACCCTCCTACACTTTCCAATACTTCATCCGTAAAGGGGGTTGAGAATGTTTGACAAAGAAAGTATTCCAGCAGAGGAAGAACACCTTCGGTAACATTTCACACAGCCAGATCAAAGATCAACACACCGATGTTTTGATGTGGCAAAACCCCTACGGGGAAACACCCATGGCCCCAACCAACATGAGCACTTGGAGTAGTTTATTAATGCAAAAGAAAAATATTACATAGAGATTTTACAAGAGAGTTTCTCACAATCGATCATCAGAAAATGACCCTCGATTCTCTTTAAATAGATATCATGGATGAATCGGGTGTTAATCTAGAGATCAATGGTCATTAATATCGAGGAGAATATGAATTATTGGATCACACAAATGCATACTAATTCATACTAAAGAAACACACGTTTACCTAACGACACACTTTTACTAAAGAAACACACTAAGAAACCAACCAATAAAGGAGTCCCCCCTAAACTTCAATGTATCCTGAACTGAACTGTACCATAGACATAGTGAAGTATCCTTTTATCTGCTTTGTAATTGCTTTCATGGGGTGTTTGCATATACTAGGAAACAATACCAATAACAAAGGAAATATAAAGACGGGTATGAGTCAAGTATAAGAGGCTACCAACTAACTGACAGTACAAGGTGGCATTAACTTCAGGAGAAGTATAGGTGGAAACAATATTGGCTCCATTATGGAAGGGAGAAGGGGTTTGTTTATAATCTTCCATATGAAAGCGATGAAGAAGGTCACAAGAATACTTAGACTAGGAAAGAAAAATTCCTTCATTGGTTTGGAAAATTTGGAGGCCAAGGAAATAATGAAAAAAACCTAAGTCTATCATTTCAAATTTCTTCTTAAGGTTCGTTTTCACATGGCTTAAAATTTTTGAGTCACCACTAGTAAGGATAAGGTCATCAACATAAAGGAAAATAATTATGATATGGATTCCTAATTTCTTGGTATAGACATTGGGATCAGAATGGAATCTAGAGAATCCAATGTCAATAAGAAGGTTGTCCATTTTGGCATACCAAGATCGGGGAGCTTTCTTAAGAACATAAAGAGATTTCTTAAGGTGACAAACAAGGCTAGAGTCATTCTTGACATAGCCAAGAGGTTTTTCCATGTAGATTTATTCTTGCAAATATCCATGCAAGGAGGATTTAACATCAATCTGATGGACCTCCCATTTATGTGAGGCAGAAAGGGAAAGAACAAGGCAAATGGAATTCATTTTGGCTACATGCATAAAGGTTTTGATTATATTCAATTCCTTCAACTTGGTAAAATCCTTTGGAAACTAATAGAGCCTTTTGTATTTCAACACCTCTATATGATGCATACTTAGTTTTGTAGACCCATTTAAATCTAAAAAGTTTTCTTCCTTTTGGAATAGGTACATGATCCCAAGTATTATTTTCCATTAAAGAATGATACTCTTAATTCATTGTTGTATCCCCGTGTAGATGAACTGAAGCTTCTGCAAATGTCTCTGGATCATGATTATATGAAACTTAATCCAAAAGAGAAGAGACTTACTATAAATATGAATGTGTTCAATGTTGATGTGAAGGATCACCGACAAGATCACCAATTGTTTCTCATGTTGAACAGACCCATTTAGGAAGCGGTGGAGATGGTGTTGGTTTAGGTTCAAAGGACTCATCTGGAGGAAGGTGAGTAGTCAGAGGTGAATTTTCATCCTCATTGTCATCATCTAAATAAGAAACCAGAATAGGAACATAAGAAGGCACAAATTTCAAAGATGGATCGCAAGCCGAAGAAGGCACAATCATCGAATTAGGATCGTAGGTTAAGAGATTTTTATCAAATTTAACATGTCTTCTAATAATAATTTCATTACAGTGTGGTTGAAGAAGTCTATAACCTTTGGCATCCTCAAAATAACCAACAAATATACACTTCTCACTTTTAGACTACAATGCTTTCTTTTTCTCATTAGGAATGTGAGCCCATGCTATAGTGCCAAATACACAAAACTGACTTACATTTGGTTTAATTTTAGTCAAATATTCCTCCGATGTTATACTTTTAAGAGCCTTTGTGGGAGTGTGATTTACTATGTAATTTTCACAGTTCATGGCTTCCTTCCAATACTTTACAGTTAATTCCTTAGATTAGATCATACAATTAGCCATTTTTTTTGATGTGCAGTTTTTTCTCTCAGCAAAACCATTTTGTTGTGGTGTATATGGAATAATGTGTTGCATTTGGATGCCCTGTGTAGTGCAGTAACTTGTAAAATTATTGTTCACATATTTTCCTCCATTATTTGGTCTTAACCTTTGAATTTGATGTCCATATTGTTTTTCTACAAGGGCCTTGTAGGCAAAAAAATTGTGAAAAAATTCACTCTTAAGTTTTAATATGTAAACCTAAGTACGTCTGGAAAATTCATCAATGAAAGTTAAGAAATACTTGCACCTAGAAAAAGAAGGAGAAGAAAGTGGATCGCACAAATCACTGTGAACAAACTACAAAGATCCTTAGGCGTTCCAAGAGGCACGTTTGTCAAAACTATCCTGATGATGTTTTCCGAGAACACAATCGACATGAAAACCATATTTTCATGAAACAAGAGGAAGATCAATCAACATACGTTGATTACATAGTTGTTTCAATGACCGATAGTTTAGATGACTAAACCACTCATGCCAAAGTTTCCTCAATTCATTGCTATGAGAAACAAAAACTGATGGAAAATATGATTGCCCAAAGTTGTGAAACTTGTACAACCTGGTAATATCATCAGCAATTCCAGTTGCAAGAACATGCTTAGGATATTTTATATCCTTGATTACAACTTGGTGAGGTGAAAACTCTACAGTTTTACCTTCACCTGAATGAGTGATTTGATATATTAATAGAAGGTTACAAGAAAGACTTGGAACACATAATACATCATTGAAATGACCATTGTCTACTTGAATTGTTCCAGATATTACAACACTAAGAGTTCTATCATCACCAAAAAATATTTTATTGGTGTTACATTCATTTAGACCATAAAATATGTCTTTATCCTTATCCATATGATAAGATGCTCTAGAATCAGTAAGCCATTCATCAGAAGAAGAAGTAGAAGTTGTATTGAAGGAGAAACTAGAAGCAGAAAGTGCATGTCCATGAGAAGAAGTATAATCAATATTGATGTTGTGCTTCTTCATTGTTTCTTCTAAATATGCCATCTTCTTCAAACATTTGGACTCATCATGACCATATTTATCACAAAAGTTTAAATGTATGTCAGTCTTTTTATTTTTAGATTTTTCTCCTTTGTCACCATTAGGAGTTGAAGTTGTCTTAGGGGGTTTGGGACCCTTATGTTTCTTGTTGTTGTTGTGAGGATTTTTCTTCTTGGGATTCTTGGGTTTATATTTCTATTGGAATACTAAAGCTTTGTTGTAGGTACCTACAGTGTTGATCAATCCAATTTGTACAAGATTATCTTTCTCTCTAATCAAATCATCACAAAAGAAATCAAGAGTGGGTTTTGATAATCTTTCCCTAGATTCTCTCTCATGGAATAAAATGTATATACAAGAAAAAAATATGCACTGCCTAGCTTAGAAAGAACAATATAGATGAAATGCTCTTCCTCCATATTTATCTCACATTCTTCACATAAAATTATGAGTGTTTTAAACTTAGATAGATAGTATTCAATGCAAGAAAAAACATTTGGAATTAAATTTAATATTTGATTTTCTAACTAACGTGCTCAAATAAAATTTTGTTTACCAAACATAAATTCAAGCTTTCCCAAGATTCATCAAGGTCATCAATTTCTTTAAGGTGGAACCTTAAATCAGGAGAGATGGATATTCTGATCATTCCACATGCTTCGTCACTCCTATTATCCCATTCAACTTTCTTATCAACATAAATGGGTTCTTTTTCCCTTCTCGAGGTAATCCGGTACAAGACTTTACTTCTTAATAAATCCTCCATTTGGGATTTCCATTGGAAGTAGTTGGTGCTGGTAAGAAAAATATTATTGTAAGAAGCAACAATAAATATGTAGATAATATGGATTTAAAAACTAAAAATGATGATCTAGATGGAAAGATCTTGAAAAATTAAACGAGTTTAAAAAAATGGAACTGAAAATGGACTTCAGATGTGAACGTTATGCCCTTTTAAAAAAAGACATAAATATTAACCAAAGGACCACATGGTGGTGTAAGTTTCTTTATGAAGTGACCAACTTTTATAAAAATAAGTGGGGATCACTTTTACAATGAAGTTACTTTATAAAACAATGTTGCATGCAAAATAAATAACTCTAAAATAAAATATTAAAGCTACTTATAGCAATTCACTTTTATACTTGAAGTGAAATACACTTTACAATGGAGCATGAAATTTTTCAAAAAAACTAATAAAAAAAGAGACTTGAACTCAAGACCTCTTACTTAATAAGGAAAACTTTAACCAAGTGGGCTAGAAAAACATATTGTACTATTTAGTAGGAGGATTTTTTTTTTTGCTTTTTGTTGTTGTTGTTGATTTTGTTGTTGTTGAAGATGACATTGGAGAGCGTGCTCATAATAAACTCTTTTCACAGAAGAAAACAATTTTTCTTCTCAATGACAACAAGGGTTAGACCTCGGTTAACTTACCCAAAAAATGCACTTTTTCTTATCTATTTATGATTTTTCAAGATCGCACAGGGCTCGGGGAAAAGAGAATATGTAGATCTAAAAGAGTAGCAACCCAGAAACAAACAATATAAAACTGAAATAAAACTGAAATAATACTCTGCAAAAATTTTAAAAGGGTGTATTCAGGATTTATACCTTCAGATCTAGCTGAAATGGTCGTATCTTGGGTAAGAAGAAACCTTTTCGAGTGAAATGAAAAGCATTCCTAACTGAAATGAGTGCTATGGATGCAATGGAATAGTCATCTCAGCCCATAAATGTATGGAAATAACATAAAATGGAGATGCGGAAACTTAGTTTCACGATATTGATCTACAACAGTACTGGGTCTTCAAACATGCTCTGATACCATGTTCGACAACACAGTTATTCCAATAGAGGACGAACACCTTCAGTAACCACTCACATAGATATATCAAATATAAAGACATCGATTCTTTGATGTGGTAGAACCCCTATGGGGAAACATCCACGACCCTAACCAACATGACCACTTGAAGCAGTTTATTAATGCAAAAGAATAAGATTACAGAGAGATTTTACAAGAGATTTTCTCACAATCGATCACCAACAAATGACCCTCCATGATATTTAAATAGAGATCATGAACCAACCGGGTGCTAAGCCATATATCAATGGTCTTTAGCATCGAGGAGAATATGAACCGTTAGATCACTCTATGTCGAGAACATATTGTGACCATCATATTTCCTAACTAAAAATGCATACTAAAGAAACACACTAAGAAACACACTTTTACCTAACGAACCAAGTATATCTTAACTAACTCCTAAGTGTCTAAATATCCTAACAAGGAATGGGTCATGTAAGCAAGCATCATTCAACTTTCTCAAGTCTACACAAATTCTAATACCTCTTGTCTTCTTATCTTGAACCACCATCAGACTTACGCATTTAGATTATACGTCAGGATCAATTATATCAGGTTCTATCATCCTTTCAAGCTNGGTCTTTATCTCACTATTTTAGCATATGGTTTCAGTGGAATCTTCATCTTGCCTATTTATCTAGCTATTACCTTCATCTCTGAAAAGGTGGTTGGAAAAAGATCTCGATATTCATGAAATAAGTATGTGACCTTTCCCATGGTCTCATCATTCCAATAATCCCCAATGTTTGCAAACTTTGTCTTTTCATCTATGCCAATGTTCACGTTTCACATTCTTAAGGGATTCGTGTATGCATCGGATTCAAGTGTTGTATCTGTTATGTCATGCTCCCCTTCAATTTTTGATACCTATACATTTCTTGAGTATTCCTCATATTTTTTGTCCTCGCTAATGTTATAACATTCCAATAATTCTTGTGTTGTCGCAGACCCTCTATGCACACTATATGTAGGAACTAATTCTACTTTTCCTTCTCCCATAAAAAAAAATTCCTCTAATTGTTTGTAATACTGCATCAACTAAAGGTGACTCAACTTCAAAATTTAATGTTACCATACATTTTTGGACAATATCCTCCATGTCCATCATTCTTATGCTCACTTCTAGCTCTGAATTCCAACTCATGGGATCTGTCTCTAGCGTATGTATGAATTTGTGCATCCATTCCTACTTCAACACTTGCTTCCAAATTTTCATACATTGTGCCACATGGTCTCTCAAATCACTCATGCATGTATACTTGGGTATATTATCCTTTTTTTCAAACCTAATATGCATCATCCTTTTTCATTGTTGCCAATCCTCTATCCCTTCCCTACGGTTTCCCACCATCTCGCCAAGGTTTATCTTAGTGCAACATTTAATGCTAACAACCTTTGTTGTATAGGTATCTGTAGCTCAAGTTTGTTAACAAAATAACTTACTTTAGTTGATCCATCAATTTTTGGCATATCGCATACCTCTGTTCTGATCCACTGCAAAGAGAAAGTAATGTTCACACACCTTTTGGTCGATACTTCATGCAACTTGTGCTTCCAATGTTCAAGTCCTTCCTTCGAGTATGATGCACAAGAGCTTATGCTTCTCTAGCTAAGACCACTATCTATAATGGAATTGGCGTAGTCATCCATGCACGTTGTCATATTATATAATTTATCAATTTCCTTTCTTGTGGGTTCCACATATCTTCTTTCCTCCATCGATTCTAATGGTGTAGTGATTTTTAAGCCTCCTCCTTCAAAAATCATCTCTCTTTTCTTCAGGTTGATAATCCCCTGATATTTTAAGGCCCAATCCACTCCAAAAAAAGTAGGGTATGATTGAATGCTATCTACAATATAGATGACTTCAAATTCGACAACACTTTTCACTCCATATATGTTCAGAGGTACTCCTACGAGTATCTCGATTGGTATTATCTTATGCTGGTCAAGCAACCTCAACTAAACAATTGACCATACTAGATTTGATTTCCCTATCATTTCCCACATCTATCTTGGGAGAACATTTATGTCTGATCCTAAGTCTAGTATGACATTATACATGTCATATTCTCCTACAGTGCACACTTAATATGAATTCTTTGTTTATCCTCTTCTTGTGTAGGACTTGGTTTACTTCTTTCTACGTTGTAGGTACTTCTCATCCTCCATCCATTCTAAACAACTTTTTAGAAATTCTTTCAAAGTATTTGTCTTCTCGACTACTATGTCTGTCATAGTGTGATCATACATCGGTGGTATATCATATATGGTTGGTGTCTTTTACATTGAAGCTCTAGTATGTTCCTAGTATTTCTTTCCTTGCTTGCTGATAAGTCTCCTTTTCTTCTTGTGAGTTAAAATATGGCATGGGCTTAGCTACTTTTATTATCCATATTTCTAATCCCTTTGCTTTCTTTGTCGCATCTAGTCCGGTTCTCATCCCACCGAGTGTATCAACTACTAATTTTGGTTGATCGTTGCATTCTTCAACAACTATCATTTGCAGGTTCTAGTTATGGTTCTGATATTGTGTCTAATCTTGGTTGTGATTCCCTCTCACCTACCACTTTAGTATCAAATGAGGACAATATTCTATCACATGATCTAAGACCCTACAATACGTACATGTCATGAAAGGATTTGGGAAATCTCTTACTAAAATTACTGGTTGATTGTAGTTGTAACAAATTATCAATCCTATGCCTCCTTGACCAAATCCTCCACATCCTTGAACTTTGTCGAAACCTCCATTCCCCCTCTGATTAAATCCTCTTAGAGTGTTATACTATGGGATTCCTCCTTTTGTTGTGACATTTTCCTCCTAGATTTTGTATTCATATGAAGTTCACTCTCTCATCAAGTTGAATATGCGATACTCTTTCTCATCGTGTCCTACAAACTTGCAAAAGTTACAAAATAAATTTCGTAGGGTGCTCTGATATTTCTACAATAGGGGAGAAGTAGTTAAATGATGCCCTATGTATTACATATCTTATAGTACCCTACTCCTCATGCCAATGGGTTTGGTTATCATGTGGCCATATACTGCGCGAAGGTTGGACATTCGTCCTCTCTGTGACCTTCTATATTACATGTTATACACAAAACATGTTTTTTCTCCTCCTTTTTTTAAGTTACTTATGATAATTGAATCATCAGCATATCCAACTATGACTGTACCTACTCCATACCTGCACTATCCCCTATGGGAGATTCTTGTAATTTCATCATGATTTCCAACACTTCAGGCTATGACATCACCTTATGTTGTGTTAATGGAAAACAGATCTGCAGTAATAGGCATACCATAAGCCATTCTTGGTGTTTTTCATTAGGAATCTAAAAGGATAACCTAACCATTACATATTTAAATATCTGGTCAAAATCCCACACTGTATCATTATGTACTTTCTTAATTTCCTTTAGCTCTATAATATATTGAGATTAATATTTTGGCTTCCTGAATTCCTTTAGCAAGGCTTGTTTGATTTCTTCCAAATTTCTTGAGTATCTAGTTGGTGTAGTTTTTTGAAACTTCATATACCATAGTAGTGCTATACCTCTAAATTTCATAGCGAACTACACAATTTTTGTCACCTCGTCATGGACATTATTCGCAGTCCATATTTTGTCACACACAAATAAGTTTTGCTCAGGGTCCTCCGACTCTATTCCCTAAAAAAAAACATTCTCAACATATGTACTACCCCGACCATTAAATTAGGTGTTGTACTTACCTTTGGTGATGTTGGATGGATCTATTTTGCTGTCTTTTTCCTACTACTCTAACTATTGCTTTGACTTCCTCAACTTATTATTGTTTCTCTTGAATAATCCTTGGTTATTGCTTCAATTTTTAATGACGCACACAGGATCGTGGGTTTGATGCAGATTTCAATCTGAGATGGAATTCCTTCTTCTACTGAGTAGTATTGAGGATCTATTTCTTTCCTTTTTCTTTACCTGTATGGTGTGATCTGAATTTATGCACATGGGTCACTTCCCTTGAATTCTCTTTTCTTCTCTCCTTCTCTAGACACAATTGCCTTCTTATTGTATCTAAACCTCTTCCCACAATGCAGTATTCCAATCTCTCTGTATGTGTTAGTATATTCTCTTCACATTCTCAGTCCATCCACTCATCCTTCATACTCTTATACCTTCCTCTAGACATCCCCCAGTTTCCCTATGTGCATGAAGGTGCTTAGTTATTAGATTCCATCATTATGAAATTCGTTTCACATAGTAACATATTTATCCAAGTAGATAATGTGTTCAAATATCTTCAGCACAAGCCTTTGAAAAAGTACCTCTCCATGACACTATAAGAATGGGTAAAATCTACTGCAAATTATGTAATATAACCCCCCAATATATTGTTCAACCAGAAATCTATTGCATGAGAAACATTATTATTTACCATATTGAGTTTTCTAATCAGTTTAGGAGACTAGTTTCTTGGGAATTCAAATCTATATCTCCCATAATTCTCCACTAACCTTCCTAACCATTTAGTTAATCTAATTGGAAATTCACCAAGGAAAATTTCATGCAGATCTGTGAAAATGTAACTTAGTAACCATTGTTCATCATTGAGCCTAGGGTTTCTATTCCATTCTTTGGAAAAGTTTCATTGATTTCTTTCCATCCATTCTTCAATTTATTCTCTATTTAACCTCCAAAACATTCCCCTCAATCACAGTTCTTAGTCCTGGAAACATGACCATTTGTTGGTGCATAGGGGGCAGACCTGGGGTTAATCAATCAAATACCAACAAAACCCTTATATATTGTCCCTTTCAACATCACCTTGATGAGTGAAGTCTCACCTGAGGCATCTAGAGGGGATGCAGGAACCAAGGTTCTCTAGTGCTAAGGGGAAGTGAGGTGCCATTCAGATCCTTTACTTACATGTGTGGTAATCGTAGTTAACTGTTACTTCATTATTAAACATAATCTATCCAAAAAATTACAATATCATATATGATCCATTTATTCATCATAAACAAAAAAAAAACATAAATTGCATAGTGGATAGTCTGTAGTATTTTTGGTACTAGTTTCAGAATTTTATATCAATTATTTTGTGTGGGGCACGCTATACAAGTGAAATCTCCTGGAAAGGACAAAAAGTAGCAAGTTGTGGGGAAGTTACCATAAATTCCACTTGGCACATCCAATTTTGATTAGACCTATGGCATTGCAGAGAATAAATATCAGAGAACTACATAAAAGAAAGTTTCATACCCAGAAGGGATGAAACTTGGCAGACACAATAGAGGAAAGATTGTCTAGCAGAACCACCTTAAAATCAAGGTTCAAAAGTGATACTTGGCCAACATGCCACCCAAAAAGGTAACTTCTACACCAAATAAGCATCCATACAATCCTACTTGGACTCTTGATGAAGGTGAAGAAATGCATAGGGACATAAATGATTTACAAAATAAGATAGTAACAAAAGAGTTAAGCTATCGAGCACAATGAGAACTTCCAAAGATTGAATATAAAGGTGGCAGATATTCCAGATAAGCACTTGATTGATGTATTCATAAGAACTTTAAAGGATAACATTCAACATGAGGTTCACCTTCGGGAACCCAAATCATTAGAGAATGCATTTAAGGTGGCAAGACATGTTGAAAGTAAAAATATGGCTATGGCTACTAGAAGGACCAATCCTAACATCTATAGAGAGACCAATGCTCCTTCTTCTAAAACACCTCAACCTACAAGG
>SNQJ01S0188549.1:12205-30536 GCA_010110895.2 Picea sitchensis
AGTTGTAATTATACCTCCTAGTCTCCTATATATACCAAGGAGACATTTTCATTTGGAATCATCTCGTACTTGAACATTTATGTGGGGTAAAAGGAGGTTGCCCCCTCGAAGAGGCTTATTATCTGAAATTATCTCTTTTTCAAGGCATTGAGTACTTATTCTAAGGTTTTTCTATGCTATATTGATATTTGTTATTAACATTTAAGGTATAGGTGAATTTTGATATTCCATTATTTGAAGGACTAATAGATGCCAATGTTATAAATAAATGGTTGAATCTACTCGAAGGGTATTTTTCATTACACAATTTTTTCGATAGGAAAAATATTACTTTTTCACTCCTCAAGGTCATCCTCCATGTTAAGGACTACTGGGATACTTACTTTGAGCAAAGGGACATAGAGGAATCTACAATATTTGTGGTCTCCCCCACATGGTATTCCTTCAAGGATGCCATTAAATAAAAATACTAACCTATTACAAGCTACGAGGACCAGTACACAAGATGGACCACCCTGTGCTAGGAAAGGCACCAGACAGTACCGGATTTCACCAATATTTTCCATACCCTACACATCAAATTGGGTATCAAAGACTCTGTGTGATATCTGGTGCTCAAATACCCTTCTATTTGCATATATACATTAAAAAATAAATGGAGTTTCTATACATCGCATCATTGGGTATGTCTTGTATATATGATGTCAAGGTCGAGCAGAAATTTAAGTAGAAGAGACGAGAGTTTGGATATGCAAAATCCTCATAGCCGAAGTAGGGAAAAGGTGTCCCCAACCCACAAAAAAAGGGACAGAGAAATGATGTCCACTCTCAGGGCATCCAGTCTAGGATGAAACACAAGAAGGGTAATGAGAAGTCGAATAAGGACATGGGAAAATGGTGTGAATACCATAGAATCCATTGGCACAACACCGAAGAATGTCGCTCCAAGCAGTCACTAGTGACTAAGACGAAAGATTCTAAGTTAGAGGTAGATTCTAACTCTGGATAAAATCTAGAAGGAGGGAAGTGAATTATTGATGTTGAACCCAGTGCCACTATCACTACCACCAAAGTCCAACCAAGCAAACCAGAAGAACTAGAGTAAGGGGAACACGTCTTTCACTCACATATGTGGTTAAAGGGGTCTCTACTTCATTTCATTGTCTATAGAGGTACTCAAAAGAACTTGATCTTAGTAGAGGTTTTCAATCAGTTGGACCTACCAATGACACTGCATCCACAAACCTACACCGTCGGCTAGATTTGACAAGGAAGATATCTTTGTGTCAGCCAAAAATGTTGTCTTCCCTATGACATCAAGCCTTTCAAAGACAAGGTATTGTGTGATATTGCTCCCCTTGAAGTTTGTGATGTTCTTTTAGGACAACCATATTTGTGTAAGAGACATGTTCATTTGTGTGTATGATTCTATACCCTGTACTTTTATTATTACTTTAGGTAGAACATTATACAGGGTATCAAAGGTAGTGCCACCTAATGTTGTTTCTTTAATCTCTGCTAAGAAATGTAGTAAGGTCATTTCACAGAACAAGAAGTTTGTCTTCTTTGTGATTCCTGCTCATAGTAATTAGAAGGTCGTCTCCACATCTGTGGCCTCTAAATAGAGCCTCTCTTTACAACATAAGCAAGTGGATGGGATCACTGAAGAGTACAGAGACATATTCTTCTCACCCATTGGGGTACCGACACACTTCCAAGTCAAACATCCAATTGATCTAACCCTCGGTGCACCTATGCCTAATGGACCATTATATCATCGCTCATTGATGGAAAATGAAGAAATCAAGCTTCAGATCCAAGAGCTTCCTCAAAGTGGGCACATCAAACCCATATCCTCCCCTTGCAGAAGCTTTATTGTACTGGTTCAGAAAAATGATGGGACCTGGTGGGTCTACATTGATTACAGAGAATTAAACAAAATCACAGTCAAGAACCGATACCCAATTCCTAGAATTGATGACCTTCCTGACCAACTCAAGGGGGAAAATTTCTTCATCAATATTGACCTAAAGTCTAGCTACGACCAAGTTCCCATCGAACCAACTGATGTATGGAAGACAACTTTCAAATCTAAATAAGTTATCTTTGAATGGTTGGTCATGCCCTTTGGCTTAACAAATGCTCCAACCACTTTCATGAGGTTGATGGATGATGTATTGAGACCCTTCCCCAACTCTTTTGTGGTGGTATATTTGGATGACATCCTCATCTTCAACAAAACTTGGGAGGAGAAAATGCAACATATTCAACAGGTTTTGAGCACTCTACGACAACACAATCTATCTGCCAACTTGGAAAAATGCTCCTTTGGCATGAACATGGTCCAATACTTGGGTTACATTGTTGATGAGCATGGGGTACATGTTGATCAAGATATGATCTAAGTCATTTGTGACTAGCTAGGACCGACCACACTAACCAAGATTCAGATCTTCTTGGGACTTGCCAACTTATACCGAAAGGTTGTGTTGGGGTTCTCCCGTATTGTATGGGCCCTCAGCCAAGTGACCAAGGGAAGTGGCAGGGAAATGTTCACGTGGGGGAAGGAAAAAAAATGAGCATTTGATGATCTGAAGCATCGCTTGTGCTCAATTATAGTACTCTCCTTACCCGATCTAAAGCAAAGGCTCGATATTGAAAATGATTCATCAAACTCTATTGTAGGCACAATTCTCACTCGACACAGTCATGAAATAACATACCATAGTGAGACACTCTCAGATATTGTCCGGAAATATCCCACCTATGAAAAGGAAATGTATTCCATTGTACAAGCTTATTGTTAATGGAAATATTATATTCTGGGAAAGGAGACAATCATCCACACTGATCACAAGCATCTGTAGTTCATACAGGCAAAGGGGAAGTTGCAGAACTACTTCCATCAAAAGTGGTCCAGCTACCTGTAGTAGTTCCATCTCAACATCAAGTATAAGACAAGGATCACAAATTGTGTCATTGACTACCTCAGTAGACCTTCCATGGCTACACTCACCACCATGCTCCATTCCTATTTTCATGAGGCATATGAGTGGGCCCAAATTTATCAGCAAGATTTGGACTTCGCCACCACCTATTAGCTCTTGGGTACAAGCATGAATGTCACCGATTTTCACATTCAGTATAGAATGCTATTCCATATAGGCCATCTTAGTGTTCCTACAAGTGAGAGTGAAAATATGATTTGGGATTCTCACTACACTCAGATGGCAGGACATTTTGGCGTGGAGAAAATTGTGGTCATTCTGCAGAAACAATTTTATTGGCCAAAACTTCGACAGGACATCAAAAAGTGTATCAGATCTTGCACTACTTGTGCCATTTCCAACATAGCCATCAAGAAGCAAGGCTTATAAACCCCTCTTCATACTCCCAATAGGCCTTGGGAATCCATCTTGATGGATTACATATCTCACCTTCCATCCACCAAACAAGTCAATGATTGTGTATTTGTGGTAGTTGATTGGTTTTCAAAGATGTCCATTCTCACAGCCTACAAGAAGAGCATCATAGTAGAAGATACTGCCAAGATCTTCTTTAAATGAGTGTGAGTCCACATTGGGATACAACATACCATCATCTCGGATGGTTTGTTGTATCCCAATGTGGACACAAATCTCGAGTCTCTGGTCATTGTTGGACACAAATCTCACTAAATCCACTACCTTCCACCCTCAAATTGATGGCCAAACAGAGGTCATCAATCAAATGATTGTGCACCTATTGCACATGTATAACTCTAAGAATCCATGTACATGGGATGAGAGTCTTTCCTATGTTCAACATAACTAGAATAAGTCTCTCCATAGCTCCACCGACCATAGCCCCTTTCAGGTGGGGTTCTGATTCCAACCCTTGGGTCCCATTGATGTTGCAATACCTCTTGAAACAACACAGATAGATTCTTCCCATGTTGATTTTGATGCCAAAAAAGCTAGTAGATTCATTGAGTGGATTCAACACATTTTCCAATAGGTCCATGAGATTTTCTAGAAATCCAATGCTAAGTACAAGTAGCACCATGATCAACACTGGGTACCGCACCAATTTTTGGTGGGAGACAAGGTCTGGTTACATTTTCAGAAAGAGTGTCATACACGGTCCCATCGAAAGATCTTCCTACATTGATATGAGTCTTACACTATCACCAAGGCTATGGGTAGCAATTCTTTTGAGCTAAACACTCCAAACTTCCTTGACTTGCATCCAGTGTTCAATGTGGATCTCTTTCAGCCATATTTTCAACCATTACTAGACACCTAAAATATTGTAGAATAGTTGACACCAACCGAGATCAACCCAGACTGCATGGAATGAGAATCCACTGATCAAATAGTGGACACACATGTCAAGGGAAATATCCAATAGAGGATCCATATTTATCGGGATGTCAAGGTAGGGTATCTCCTCCACCAAGGCAAGTGGCTCACCTGGGGCTAAATTCAACAAAAGTTTCCTCACCTGATGGGGTCACTCAATGGAATGGAGACCATTTCTTCCTAAGGGGGAAGATTGATCCAGGTGGATATTGGTGTCCACCCACCTATTCCAAATGGCTCCTCTTGGAATTTTTTAGTTTAGCATGTTCTTTTGTAATTCTTTGTAATTGTGGGTTCTACACTTCCAAGGTTTTTTGAATACCTGCACATCTTCTAGGTGGTGATTTGTGGCCACCCACCTAATCCAACATTCTTATTTTGGAATTTTTCATGTCAGTACATCTTTATGTTCTTCCAGGGCCATTTTGGGGTCCTAAACAGGTTTTTTTTGGCTTGCCTCTAGATCCTCATTGTATTCATTCTACTCAGATGGATATGCATAGCAGCCACATCTCTTCTCAGAGATAACTACCATCATTCAAGAAAGTTGTTTTCAGTTATGTAGTTTAACAATTTCATTCTATTTCATTTATTAAATATAATTTATTGTCCGTTGGATATCTGTTTTTCTTCTTCGTATCTATGTGTTATTGTATTTAGTCTATTATTCATTTTGTCCCACTCATAAATCTGGATCAACTCCCTTACGCAAAAATATTTTGCAACTTATGTACACTATCACATTCTCACTCTTGCATACATGCCTCTCTATTTCCTTTCTTACATATTTATACATACTAATAGGGTTAAACTCGTTACAAAAGTGGACGAAGCATCCCCCAAAACTCGTTACAAAAGTGGAAAAAGTGTCCCCCAAAACCCCTTACAAAAGTGAAAAAAAATTCCCCAAGCCCTGCGATTTATAACCATGTTCCACCTTATATGCACTACTCCATCGCACATCCTGATCCATCTTATAAATGTATTTTACCCTTTGACCTCCTTTAGGCACAAATCCTGAAACTTATCTAAAATTCCTTTCCAACAATGTTGGAGTTGGAGATGTAGATATACACCAACTAGGATATATATATACAACCATCAAACAAAGGTATGCCAATCTACTCCTCATGTGCGTAAAAGGATTTGTTTTCCTTCTAGATCTAGGAAAATCATAAGCAATCTATTGCCTTCTTTCTAGGATTACTAGGATAATCCTATGGATATTTTGTTGTGTTTTCAACAAGATACCTATGAGAAAAAGGCCTATAATAGAACTAGTGACCCCACTGGGGACAAATTATTCTCTAGTTGAGTCTATTTTCTTACCTTTTCCTCTCCTTGTTGTGATTTTCATTTGATTTTTCTTACATTTATTCATTCCATTGCCTAGATATAGTAGATATGATAGGTCTAATCCATATATGGAATATATCCATGATTTTCAAAAAAAGAAAATTTTTACAGACCCTCACTGGTTGCATCATAGGTGTCTTGCGAGGCCCTTGTTGGTTTAAAAGACTGTGTCCCATAAGGCTCTGTAAAAACTATATAATTACATTATACAACCTAAAACATTGAAAGTAGATATGTCCTGTGATCAACACGGTTCTACAATGGTCTATCCTAGTCTATATTTTTTTCTGTTTGATTAAATTTTATCACATACTTTTCCATCAACTATTTTGTTGAATCTTTGTTTCTGATTTGGATTGTTTTCTTCCCTAGTACTCCCATAGATATAGATTCATCATATATAATTGGATTAGAGACAAATATCTATTTAAAAAAAAAGGTTTTGCAGAGCCTCACATGTTAGAAAAATCATGTAAGTCCTATTATTGGACATCGCAGATTACAAGAGGACAAACCACAAGGATCCTCGCCAATATAGTGAAGGAAACCCACGAGGACCCTTGTAGGGTCCACAAAAAAGGGCCTGTAGGTTGAAAAAAGAATATGCTTTTGTGAATTTTTTTCTTTGTTTTTTTCTGTGAAGCCTAGGGTCTTTATTCTCAGGGAGGAGAATCTTTAGAACTTAGTTTTGCAAGCTATTTTTCCTTATTCTTTGCATGACATAAAAAAAGAAAATGATTTTTTTTTTTTTATCATCCTTTGTGGATCATTTTAGGACCTCTTTTCACAATTGTGCTTGTGAACTTTGGGGTTTGAATTTGTATTTTTTGGTGATTGATAGTTGCATTTGATTGAGTTTCCTTTCTCAATTTGGTTTTACATTGATAAGATCCATTCCTTGTGAGTTTTTGGTTGAGATATCGTGTATACATTGGAGTGTTATAGGGGGAATCACTACCAATATCACACTATCCTTTTCTTGATAATTTGTTGGTTTCCATTTACATTGTGTGTTATTTCAAAGATCGGGAACTTTTTCATTTGCATTAGAAAAAAACTAACCAAAAAGACAAAAAAAATTATTGCATGCTAGATTTTATTTTGAAGCATTAGTGTACAAGTGCATTAGAAGCATTGACTAGTTTCAGATACAATTTGTTTGTTGGTTGCTTCATGTGTGTGAGGCCTTATTTATGAAATTGAAAAAGAAAAAGAGGATTCATTTTCCCTCCCATAGCTAGAGTTAATTGCAGTGAAATAATTGCATTGTTATTCTTGCATTTGCTTGGTTGGATCAAGAGTCAAAACAACACTAAAGTTTCATCCACTACCATTTTAATTAAGCAACAAGATTAAAAAGAAAGTTTGATCTAAAATCAATCAGACATTTTTTATTTTTATAGTGAACCAACATTAGCTAGGCTTAGGCCCTTGGAATAGGATTCGAGAGTAAACTATCCAAGACCACAAAAATAAACCTGGAAGTCATTAAAGAGTGTTAAAATCCATTCTTGTAACCAATATGTCTGGAGTCTCCTCTAAAATAGGATTTGAGTGTGAGGTCACATCGGGATGAGTAGGGATATTACCCATCTCTTCTTGTGTTGATTTTTGTCATACTACTTTGATAATTATGTATACAGGGGTTCTATTTGTTCATGCCTTTGGAGTTTTGGGCTTTGTTACCCTACCCTTATGTGTGGTTGGACCTACAACTATTCACATGATCATTGATTGTTAGATGGTATCCTTAGTGACCGTTCCCAGGAAACCACATAGGTGACTACAGGTAGGACTTTCATATAGTACATGGGGAAGACATTCATTCACAGTATGAGTTCCCCTGGAGCCTTCCTACATTAATAAAGGGTGCTTGCATCATTCAAGGCTATTTCTCATAGATCATTGTAACTTATCCTCATACCTTTGCTAATCCATCCTATTGTAGTAACCGGCTTTTAATTTAAACTAACATGAATTAAAATAGAGCAGAAAATTTTAATATTCACTAAGAATTCGCTTACTCTAGCATATTCATTCCCAGATTTTGATAAATAAACTAACATTTTACATAACAATTTGCATACAATTTAAATTTAAGTAAACACTTCACAATTTTGAGTTTAAATTAAATACCTGTCTCTGATGCTACTATCTGCAGCAGCTTGAATCTTCGCTTGAGCCTTCACTTGAACACCCCAAAACCGGCCACCCTACCGACCAGTACGCCTGGCCCTAGGACATCTACGGACGTCCTAGCCCTCCGAGCCCAAAACCCCTCATCCCCGGTGTGCACTGTAAATCCCACTGTTCTAACTCTGTCATTGTAACTTATCCTCATACCTTCGTTTGAACCCATCCTAGATGTAGTAACCGACTTTTAATTTAAACTAACATGAATTTAAATAGAGTGTAGTACCTAATATTTACTAAAAATTTGCTTACTCTAGTATATTCATTCCCAGATTTTGATAAATAAACTAACATTTTACATAACAATTTGTATACAATTTAAATTTCTTAAGTAAACACTTCACAATTTTGAGTTTAAATTAAATACATGTCTCTGATGCTACTATCTATAGCATCTTGAACCTTCGCTTGGAGCCTTCACTTGAACACTTCAAAAATCACACCTACTGACTCAAGACACTGCCCTAGGACATCTATTTTATCTCTCACTCAGCCCAAAACCCTCATCCCTTGCACTCAGGAATCCACTGTATACTCTAACTCTGTCTCAAGCTTCAAAATCACTTCCCATTTAATGCATGAACTAATCTCCCAAATGAATAATCCCTTCTGCTGTCCTTCTCCTTCCATTATGCCTCCTTCATCGCCCTCGCATCTCTCCCACCAACCACCTTATCCATACATTTTATTTCTTTAATGTATTCCTATCTCATTTAATGCCTATTTGTGATACATGTTATCCCTTATGGGATACGTAATCCATTTAAACTTATATTTTATTTTCCCCATTTTAATACATAATTAATCAATTATTTTAATTAATGATCACTAATCACTAATCCTTAATTTAATAATTAATCATTTAATGTCACATTTAATAATTACTCATTCATTAACCCTAAATCAATGAGTTAATCATACTGCCTATATACTTAAATAATTAATTAATAACTTGTAATCAATTAAGGCTATATAATAATTAATTATAATTTAGCTAGTGTTTAGGATTATTTATGAAATTATTCAATAATAAGAAAAGGGCTTGGCTACATACACTCCACTCTTCGTGAAACTTCGGGTCCCGGTTACATCTTATGGCAATGGTGAACAAGGAACTCATACATATCTAGTGTATATGTACAAGAAATGTATGTGTAGCTAGTACATTACACTGTTCAGACATGTACTAATAATCAAACTATCATCCCTTAGTAATTTACGTATGCATCCAACCCAAATACAAGATCAGCCTCTTTATAAAGACACCACTAATTCAGGGAGAATTTTGAATTACACTATTTGGTTCAAAATTTCATTTTAAACAATTGTATTTTCCAGTTACATAATAATGAACTTTCATATATACATTTTTCTTCATCAACTCTCCACCGCATGCATCTCCATATAGTCTCAACTATTCTACCTATCCTTCCTTCCTCCCTAACTCATCGCTAACTCCATTCCTATCCATCCTCCTCCACACTATCTTTGAGCCACTTATAATCGACTCCACCCAAATAGAACCTCAGAAGTGGAGTTTTGTCGCTATTCTCACTCAAGCTTCCCTAGCAGTAACCTGACATTCCTACTACACGACTGGGAGCGTGAACTAACACCGCCCTCCTATGACTTCTCAGGTTTTGGAAGATACACGGTGGGAAATGGCTCAACCCCTCATAATCAGGGTCTAGGGTCCACCTCACGAAGGGCTCCACCCTACACGTGAGGATACGCTGTACTGCCTCCACTCCTCTCTCCTATCGTAACTGTAGTCAACACCCTACAAAGGGAATTTACAAAGGACACCACAAGTGGTTGTTGGAGGTTTTGTCATCGCTTATCCATTTTGGGTAGTGTCATTACTATAATGTTTCTTGGTCAGTGATCCCTGGAGATACACTGCATCATCATTTACCCTACATCACTTTATAGCCCTATAACCTGTTGTGATTAGTTCAGAACACAACCATACATTTCTATGCATCATCATCATGTAATTACATACAATCACTTCACTTTGGTATCCATGTACCCATAAATTAACCTCAAAGGTTTCCAATTAGAAATAGATCTCTCAATATTCATAACTAATTCTAACACTCATTCACAAGATTATCATTTACTTAAATAGACGTATGACATTCAACATCATCCTAACAACATTTAAAACATCTAATCAATTCCAAGATTTCACAATGTGTCGCAAAGATATACATCATCATCAATAACATTTTATACATTCATAAAGTTTTCTATCCACATAATAGATGTGCATTACATACATCATCATTAATAACATTTAAAATATCTTGGCAAATTTACATGTATGTAGCGGACGACTACATATATCATCATCAAATAACATTTGAAACATTCATAAAAGTTCATAACTTCTGTTAAAGTTTTAAGAGTATCACTTAATAGTTTCTTACTCATGACTAGAAAATAAAGTATATAGTCCTCGTTAGTCCTCGGTCGCCTAAGTCAAAGGTGAAAGATACACCCCACCTTCGAAACATGTTCTCGTAGGTGGTCAAAATAGTGAGGGATAATTCAGAATGTCTCAAGATCTTCCCAAGTAGCAGATCCGGGACTATACTTTTGTCCTAATCGACCTTTAATTCTATCTACTAGGCTGTGCTCCCGAAATGGTCGAACTCTACTGGCCCAATATGCAATCTGCTCTTACCGCGAGGGTTCCTAACGTCCACCTCGCAATTCCTTCCAATTTAGTTTATGGATTCGCCGCCAACATAATGATGTTCTATATACGTGAAATACATTATGAGTTTATGCAAGTGGGATGGCAGTACGAGATTCCATAGGCAACGGTCCAATTTTCTCGGATCCCGAAGGGTCCTATAAACCGAGGTGACAACTTTGTCCCTTCCGAACCGTATGGTACTATTATTAGGCTCCCGATAATGAATGAAAACTGGTCCCCAATTTCCATAACTTCTATCGGTCCTGCAGCAAATGCATATTTTCCTGCCTATCCCGTAGTTTCCCTTTGGTCTCAATCAACCACTTGTTCCTCCATTTCTTGAATCAATTTACCCAATCAAGCATTCTGTATTCTAGTTCATCCCAACTCAAAGGTGTTCCCGTGATGACTGCATGCTCAGAGGGCAGAGATTCCAATGGAATTCATGATAACCACATTGTAGGCAACCCACCAAAAGGTAGGTACTCTCCAATCGGTCCTGGGATTATCCATCACATACATCCTAAGCATGCATTCCATGACTTGATTTACCCAATTCGCATGTCCATCGCTTCCTGATGATGTTGTGCTTAAGTTCAACCGATCCCCAATGTTGACTGCAAACTAGTCCAAAACCTAGAATTGAATCTAGAGTCCCCTGCCTCAAAATGTGATCTTCTTAGGTATCCTTGTAAACGGGATAACCCTATTTACAAACACACGCGCTACATCAAGGATATCGTAAGTGTCTCCACGGAATAAAATGAGCACTCTTGGTTAACTTATCCACTATCACAAGAATGGCATTGTGTCTATGGATTTTGTTGTCGGGTTTCCATAGAGATGACTTCCCACTCTGACATAGGGACATCATGTGGTTGTAGGAGGCTTCTGTCGGATGATGGTGGTCGGCTTTCACATGTCGACACTCTAGGCATTCGCTAATTAAAATGGACTACATTGCGCTTTATGCCTACCCAAAAGAAGATCTTTCTCATATCTGCGTACATCTTCTTCACGCCTGGATGCGCATAATAAAATGATCTATGGGCTTCCTTCGCATGATGTCAATATCCCCATTCTCAGAAATGTGCCATCCTTCCTCGATATCTTAACAATCCGCTTGGCTTCCAAACTATACCTCTTCGCACTTTGATCTAATCGCTCCCACTGAGGTTTGAAGTAACCTTTTAAATACCAATTGTCTCCTTTGAGTTGCATCAACACACGTTCCATCAAATTGACCTTTAATACCAAGGGAGAAGATTCGTATCTCCACCAAGGCATCTCGCACCATTTCCCTTGATGTATGATATAACAAAATCGTACTCACTCAAAATCGCTTCCATCGCTCTTTTGCTCGGCATTCGTGACTTTGAGTGAAGAGATGTTTTAAACTCTGATGGTCCATTTTGAGTTCAAAGTTTCCCCCAACAAGATATTGCCTCCAAATTTTCAAAGCTAACATTACAACTACCAACACTAAATAATGAGTCAATGATGACTCTTCTTCGCGGTTTCTTCAACTCTTTATCGACGATAAGCTATCAATTCTCCATACCGCATTAGCATGGCCCCAACCCGCTTCGAGTATCCGGTAGACGGAAATATTTTTCCATATCCAAGACACGAGAATTGGTAACTAGTTAGTAACTCTAAGCTCCAATAGAATGCCCCTCGTTACATTCTCCTGCCCATTCATACCCCACCCCTTTGTGTTGCAAAGTGGTGATGGGTTTCGCTTATTTCTTTTAGGAATCCCTTCTTACGTCATCCTGCATTGGTCCTCGCCAGTCTCATGGAAGCTTCAATCTCATGTGTATTTTTCTAAAGACTACACTCCATAATGGCTCTTTACCTTTCGGTTCCACCTCAAGATTCCTTCACGGAAATGATATGACCTAAATAAGTCGAGGATCTCTTTTCTTTAGGGAAGAAGGAACACTTTGACATCTTCCTTTACGCTTTGTTCTCTTAGGCAGACAAATAATTATTCGTAAGTTTTCCTCGTGTTCTCTTTCATTCTGGAATAGATGAGGATGTCATCTAAAAGATTTGTAATAACGGAACGTATCTCGTAATACGCATTCATGAGGCTCATGAATACCGCTAAGTACATTGGTCAATCCGAAGGTACTACAAAAAACTCGTAACGTCCAAACCGAGTTCAAAAGGCGCTCTTGGGATATTCTTCCTTAATCTCATTGATGATACTCGGACGCAAATCGATTCTTTGAGAATATCAATGTCTTTCATCCATCAAAGAGGACTGGATTAATTCGCGATTCGGGTACCTCGTTCTTCAATGGGTAATTTTGCCTCAAGTCCTCGTAGTCTATACACAGTCTATAAGGATTCATCCTTCTTTACAAAAATTACCGGCAGGTACTGCATGACACTAGCCTTATTAGTCTTAAGTCCAGTAACTCTTTCAGTTGTATTTGCAATTCACAAATTTCCATCACTATCATCTGATACAGAGTCTTAGAAATTCACCGCATCAAAGTTTAGCTCAATAGTAAAATCGAGCTCTCTTTCTGGAGGTAACCCCGGTAACTCATTCAGAAAACATCTTGAAATTCTGACAAGACCGATACCGACTTAATGAGGGTCCCTTTCCCTGCCTTTCATCAGCTTCTTACTGGTAAAGTTGATTAATTTTGTTCCAAGTAATGCTTTGATCTTCATAGTGTGGGATATGAAGCGTGAACTTACACTTTTCCTCAGATACCTCGATCTCTATCGGGTCTCATCATCGACACAAAACACCTTCTTTGGGAAATAATCTTTACTCAGCTCGATGAGCTTAACCAATCCATTCCAATGATTAGGTCATACATCCCAAGAGCAACGACGTATACTTCCAACCTGGTAGTACACACTCCTGTGCCAATATTCATTAATTAGTCTCTAACGTTTTTTTCCCCCGAAGCCATCTCACTTGTTTAAAGTCATTGTGTTCTTAGGTTGCCAACCCACTCTTTTTAATGCAGATGGTGAAACGAAACCATCCGGTTTACACACCATAATCAAACAAAATCTAACATTGACATGATTTAGCATAACTAATGACTCCAACACAGTGGATTGATGCTCTTCCCAACAGTTATTAACCGCTGCATAAATATGATGGCTACTACTAGCTCTCCCCATCGGTGCCTTTCTCTTTGACGAATCCCCGATTGTAACTCCCATACCGCTCATAATGGGGTCCTTCGATTCCAACATGAACACGTAGTAGATTGAACCTGCACCTATGTGACCGTATTCCTAAACGAAGTTCCTTCCTCGGAACCTCACCGCTTCACCTGCTCCCCGATAAGGTCGTATCCCTGCTCGCAGACTGCTGGCGCTTTGAACGAGATAGCGTCGTGACTCCGCTACATTGAAATTTCGCAGCCTGCATCGGCCCTGGCGCAAATCTATTATACTATGGTGGCCTTGAACCTCCTCCCTAGGAAATGTCCTCGGAGCCTTCCATACAAATCCCCGGGCGAGCGCGGTAAAATGTTGATCTTGCACCCCTCAAATAAGTTCATATATGTTCCTCCACGTATCGCACTTTCCATCATCAAGCATCAAGACGGTTTCCAATATCCTCACCATAGTTTTATCCTCCGTTCAATCCATAGATGAAGCGCCATCATTGCTATCGCAAGCATCCATATACGAATATTTGACCAGCCCATAAACCCGACCTCGTGACTTTCACTGCTTTTGTTTCCTCAGATAGTGCATGAAATGCTCAAACCTGCTATTCTCGTAGTACGTCACAGATATTTCTCCCGAACCTTCTAAAAGCCCCAAGATACCTGCGGTTTGCCTGGGGGTGGGTGTGCAATTGTCTCTTCCGTGTTACCCCACTAGTTCAGGGCACTGCCCCTTAATTGAAAATTGGCGATCTTCGCCTTTGAATTGACGCATAGTCCCTTAAGAAAAAGACTCGGGTCATGCCTTCTAACCATGCTTCCATGCTCATCACATCCTAAGAAATTCTGGAAGTTTGATCTTTAGATCTCTCGTGTGATGTCTTCTGTGGAGGTCCTCCCCCTGAATCCCTCACGCCTGGGATTGCTCGCCTGCATGGGGGTTCCACTTCGCCTTACCACATTTCTTTTAAAGTCTCAAGTTGATGGCTTCCAAATCTTATGAAGAGGGTTGAACTGCATGTGATGGTGGTGGTATGGTGGAAGTTTTGAGATGATTTCTCCCCTCACATCGGGGACCTCCTCAGGGTTCTGACTCATCCCTTGTGGTGCTTTGACCTCTACTCAACCAAAGTTGTCGGTGAGTTCCGGTGGATGTTTTAAGTTATGCTACTAAACTTTAGGAAACAGTATAGGGCGAAGTTTTCTTTTGCATTTGTCTCAGAACAGATGCTAATCATATAATTGTGTGGGATTGGCTCCTGCTTGGTTAGGGTTTAAGATTCAGCTTTGTTTCAGTGGTCCCTACTTAAACAACCATTGGTTTTCAATCTATAGCTATATTTATCCATGCTTCACTCAATTCCTCATTTACTACATCTAACATTCTTTTACCGCTTCTCTCACGGCCCTAGTCTAAGTCCTAATGCCACCTTGACTAAATAATAGTTAAAGTTCAGCCGTATTTTATTATTTAGCTTGAGGTAACCCCTTGGGGATTTAAATAACATCAATTCATCTTTATCCCAAAATTTATTACTACCTAAATGTGAAATAACAATTGAAACATTAACTCTATGCCTAAGGATGGACATATGATGATTTTTTTTTTTTTTCATTTTATTTGTCGTGACATATGGATTTAGCCAGAATTGATTAATTACCTTCCATTAAGATGGTTAGCTATAAGTGGCTATTCATTTTGTCGTAGTTTTAACCATTCTTGATTTTTGTACTTGATCATTTGAGGAAGGTTGGGTTTCTCATTGTATTCTTCTCCATACGTTCATGTTTGCATTGACGTATATATTGATTGATTAGACCTTAATAAGGATTTTATTCCCTATCACACCATGGTCAGTCATAATTAATCATGGTTACACCCGATTAATTATATTCAACTATAGTAACATAAATTAATAACCATGGTCAACATGGTTAACGTTAATCAACTTATCAAAGATTAGTGATTACAATTAACATCAGCAGTCAAGATCTATTATAAACATGTTTAAGCATACTAGCGTAAGACTTAAAATATTAATAGTATAATTACCCTTATGTAATTATAAGAGTAAGTATATGATTAATTATATAATTTTATAATACATACTATTAACTATAGTTTTTTTGTTTGTTTGTTAATTTGTGTGTGACTCATGATTAACTCAGGATGCTTGAGAACCGCTACCTGCAAGCATCTTAAGCCGCCAAATCAATTGGGATCAATCTCTATCTGAGCCACACCAACCTTAACATGGTTGATTTTTTGTCCCCGCAGGTTTCAATCGATGACTTTAACATCACTGGAAAGTGGCTTAACAACACACTCCGCCACCGACTATCCTACACCCCGACTAATTTTAAACTATAGCATCACTACTTTAGCTTTTTATATTATTATATTATGTTTATAAAAATTCTATCATAAAATAAAAATCTTATATCAAATTTAGTATATATCATTAAAATATAACATTAAATTAGTGTTTTAAACTATATATTAAAATATATAAAGATATATAAAATAAAATATAAAATAAAAATAAAATAAATAAAGAAAATAAAATAATATAACATTAGCAAATATGTAAAACCCCATAACACTAAACTACCAATTTAAAACGGAATTTTGAAATACCAATTTAAAACGAATTCTGAATTTGAATGAAGTGCTTGTTATAAACGCAATTTATTTAATGGTTCTCTCCTATTTCCGCGGATTAAAATATACTATCACTTTAAAACCTAAACTAACCCTAAATCTCATTTGCTTTCCATTTGGTCGTGGAGGGATGAGGCTTAATGTTAAAGTGTGATGCGAGGCACACCGCGTTGTGCCTCAACAGCTTTATGTGTTCGCTGTTTGTTTCTATGCTATGCCATACCAGACATGTTGTTTGTCAGGGTGTATTGAATGGAGATTATAATTTCATGGTCGAAATATTCTGCGGTAGGGTACCGACTCTGGTTTGGTGTTTACTATTTATTTATCGAGCACGAGGTTTGGGCATTGGGGTTTGGTGTTTGAGCATTTGCGTTTGTGCGTTTCATGTTGTTGTTGTAATTGTTTCGCACCTTTCTTTCTTTCTGTCATTTGATTTGATCGGATTGCTGGGTGAAAGTGTAAGTGTAAGTGAAAACGACGGCAATGGAAGAGGCTTTGAGAGTAGATTCCATGGGCATGGGCATGGCCATGAAATCCACCAAATCAGAGAAAGTTCCGGAAATCAAGGCCTTAAGAAAATCATAAGTGCATACCTCAAGTAGGTCCACATTTCCCTCCCTTTGCACGTATCGAAGTTTCTCTCATATTTCCTTATGTTTTTCAAACAATACAGTACACCCAGGAAGAAAGAAAATGGCTGGATTATTTGGATTGTTACAGAGTGCAGATATCGAAGCAAAATGGTTTATTATTTCTTCTCGTTTTTTTCTTTGTTTTTTTTTTTTTACCTTAATGTCAAAATAAATTTGCCTGATTCCCAAACAATTAAGCTGCTTCTAATCCATAGTCATTTTACTGGTGTGTAACGTAATTTAGAAATTTCACCATTAGCATTTGTCAAATGGTTATTGCATGGGTTAATCAAATAAACTATTATATATATATTTTTTTTTTAACCTATCCTACAAATAAAAACAAAATAAAAATATGCTAGCCGGTTGACCGTCATATGCTATAATCATGGTATTATGCTGGCTTCTTGTAAAGGGCTAGTCATTGCATTGGTTAATCACAGAAATATGCGAGCTGGTTGAATGCTGTTGGCGTTGCTAACTGTTGGTATTGCGCGTTCTTGTGCGTTTGCTGTTGGCATTGCTAACTGTTGGTGTTGCGCGTGCTTGAGTGGATGGCTCTGCCTTGTGTGTTTGTTGTTGAAGAAATGAGCGCGAGGCTCGGGCTTTAGGGTTTGGTATTGGTGAGTTGCGCGCTGACTAGTACAAGCTTGGGCTTGGGGTTTCGGTGTTGGCATTGTGCTGTCTTGTACAAGCGGAACAAATACAAAGGAATACAGACCGCGTGAGGCTGGCTTCACAGAGCAACGACTACACCCCGCTCCCTGCAGTGGAAGGATAACGTGCCCGTTCCTTTTTTTTATTTTTTTATTTGAGTTATATCTGTCTGTTTGAAACCCCGGCACATCATCATGCATCATAGATTCTTCCTACGTTGGTGGACTAAAGCTCCACACATCAATATAGCAAGCCCGCAATCTAGTCGACCAACAAGAACCACCAGGTTTGTGAAGTGTTGGGTACACGCTCTACGGTTATTTCGTCAAGCCCCGATTTGGACCAATAGCTCTAGGGTTCTCCCGGCCTCGTTTTAGTTCGACCAGTAACGCGTAGCGTGCCTGTTCTTTAGGTAAATAATAAGTTTTTTTTTTTTTTGGAATTGATTGTTTTGAGAATTTATACTAGGAATTATAATAGGAATTATAATGCATTTTCTATATGTACTTATGAAATGTCAATATTGGTTCTGAACAAATATACGTATGGGTTATTTATACTTGCTATATGAGACACTTTTATGCAACTGCCATAGAAAGATTGATAGAATATTCACAACAGAGGCCAAAATTTGG
>SNQJ01S0188550.1:9911-28241 GCA_010110895.2 Picea sitchensis
ATGTCCCCTTCCCCGGGTTGTGATAGTATTGTGCCCAATGCTATGGATGATGCATATACATGTACATGAAACTCCTTGTTCCACTCTAGAAATATAAAAATGGGTGTGGTTACCAGTTTTTGTTTCAAAGTGTCCATCCCCTTCTGGAAGTCATCATTCCATTGAAACTTGGCTTCCTTCTTCGGTAGATTTTCCATGGGTGTTGTATTATGATCATATCCTTTGATAAATATCCTCTAATAACCTATATGACCCAAAGTTTCCCTTAGTTGTTTGACTGATGCCGGAGGTTCCAAGCCCAGAATTAATGTGATCTTGGCTAGATCAACCAAGAGTCCTTTTTTTCATACTAGATGTCCTAGTAGAATTCCAAATGGTGCACAAAAGATACACTTCTTTAAGTTCAACGAAATATGACACTATTGGCATCAATCTAACCTGAGCTGAAGAAATTCTATATGATCTTGTAGTAAACTGAACATCTTCCAATCATCCAAGTAAACTTCCATAAATTTATGGATGAACTTGTTGAATGATGCCAAAACTACTCTAGAAAACACCGCAGGGGAATTATTTAATCCAAATGGCATCATCGTATACTGATAACTACCCCACTCCATAAAAAAAAGTGGTTTTGTGTCTATCGTCATGTGCAATTCTTATCTAATGGTACCAATAGAATCCATCTGTAAATGAATAAGTTTCTAGACCTCCTACGTTCTCTAGTACTTCATCCATGAATGGTATTGGGAATGGATCATGTAATAATTCATCATTTAGTTTCCTCAAATCCACACAGATCCTAATTCCTCTTATATTCTTGTCCTGCACCACCATTGGGCTAATCCACTTGGATTCTTCTATTGGTTCAATGATTCATGCATCTAGCTTTATGTCTATTTCAGCCTTGATCTTCTCCTTGTACCTCGGGTTTAACTTGTAAGGTCTCTTTTGTATTGGCTTAGCTCTAGTTTTTAGTGGGATCTTCATCTCGCTTAAGTCACCTGCTATCCCCTTCATCTATGAGAATCTGGTTGGAAATAAATCATAATATTCCTGCAATACGTCTACAACCTTCTCAATTATCTCATCGTTCTAATAATCTCATATCTGCACAAACTTATAATTCTCCATTGTCTCAATGTTGAACTTCTTCATCTTGATAGGTTATGTGTACATGGTGGATGAGAGATATGGCCCTTCTACTGCACATGTTCCTTCTATCTCAAATATTTGTACATTCCTGGGATCCTTGTCCTCGTATTCTTCCTTCGTCACATTATTGCATTCCAATAGCTTATATACCATTATATTGGCTTTATGTGCACTGCATATGGGTACTACATCCATCGTCTCCACCTCCGAGAATATCTTAGTGCGAATTACCTGTATTGTTGCATGTATGGAAGGAGATCCATGTTCAAATGTGAACGTGAATTCAAATCTTCAGAGAAATTCTTCCCAACTTGTTGTCTCCTTGCGCATCTCCAATTCCAAATACCAATTATTCAGGATGGTGTCCAATGTGTGTATGAATTTTTGAATCCACTCTATTTCTGGTATTGAGCGCCATAAGGCCCTACAAAATTCCACATGACCCATTGGGTCACTCTCTCTTGTGTATTTTTGTGCAGTTTCTTCTTTCTCGAGGCTAAAGAATATCTACATTAGTGTATTGCATTATGCCCAGTATCTCATTCCCTTTCTATGTGCAACCCACCATCTAGTTGGAGTTTCTTTTAATACGACATCCAAAGACAATATCCTTTGTTGTTCGAGTACCATTAAATCAAATTATTTTATAAATATGTCAATCTCATTTATTCCATCGTACAAGGGTGGGTCACATAGCTTCGTTCCAATCCAATGCAAAGATTGGTTTATGTGTGCACATCGTCTAGTTGACACTTCATGCATCGTTTGCTTCCTATTCTCTAGACCAACTTCTTAATCTTATGCGCATGAACTAATACTTCTCCAACTCATCGCACCATCCATTATCGGATCGACATAATCCCCCATACACGTAGTCATATTGTAAAAGTTGTCAATGTATTTACTTCTTGCCAGATTTGTGTGTCTATTTCCTTCTGATGGGTCCAAAGGTGTAGCAACTTTCATATATGCAACCTAGAATATCATCTCCCTCTTTTTCAAGTTAAAAATTTCCTGGTTATCGAACACCCATTCCAATCCCATCAGTGATGGACAGGGTTGACTATCATCAATTATCTCAATAACTTCAAAGTCTACCATGTTGTGCACCCCGTCTATGTTCATAGGTAGTCATTTTAGTCGCCCAATTGTGACTATATTATTTTGATTCACGAGCGTTAACTAAACAAGGGACCATACTAGCTCAGGTTCTCCCATCATCTCCCATGTATTCTTAGGTAGCACATTCACATGAGATTCTAAGTCCAAAATAATATTATCCACATCATACTCTCCAATCTACGCATTGAGCCTGAATTCTTCGTCGGTTCTCTTCCTGAGCAATACCTAGTTCACCATTCTTTGTGTGATATGGGTGTCCCTTCCTTTCATGTAGTGATAAATCATGTTATATAACATACTTAACGCATTTCTATATTTCATTTTTCTACACAACTCCTTAAGAACTCTGTTAATGTAATTACATGCGCACTTGACTTCTCTGATACAACTCAATCTTCTATATGAGGCAGCGATGATGTTGATGCTCCCCCATGCAATCCAAGTATTTCCTTTATTGTGCTCTAATATTTCTCTTTATCCTATTGAAGATCGAATGTTGGTATAGGCCTTGTTGACTTCCTTACCCACTGCTCTATATGGTTTCCTCGATTTTCCATGTCAGCACCTTTTCTAGTTCCTCCATGCATAACAACTACTATTTTTGGTCCTTCATTACGTCTTTCGGCAGATATCATCTGCGCCACATTCTGATTCAGATTCTAATTTGGCTTTCCTCTAGCCTATCATTTAGAAACTAGTGGGGGATAGTCTTTTGTCAATGATTTAGTGCTCTACAATATGTGCATGTCGTACATGGATTCTGGCAATCATGGTCCAAGTGTCCAGGACGATTACAATTATAATAGATACTCGGTCCACGTCCTCCTGTACCAAAATTCCCCTTACCCTGGCCTCTACGAAATTTTCCTTGGTTCCCATGATCGTTATACTACACACCACCCCCCTCTAGAGAGGTGTTCTCTTCTTGGATCCAATACATATCTTATGTGTGCCCCTTTAGTAGTTCGAATGTGCAACAATCCTTCTCTTCATCTCCTACTGACTTGCAAAAATCTCAAAACAAGTTCTTGGGTGTACTCTGATACTTTTGTAGCAATGGACACTCAGTGGGGTGATGGCCCCATTTATTAGATATCTCGTAGTTCCCCCCTAGTAGTAGATTTGGTGCTCCAGCTACTAAAAATTGCACGAATGTTGGGAATTCATCCTTCTGATGGCCCTTCGTCCTGCATTTGGTACAACAAAATTGTTCTCGTTCATCCCTTCCTTTGGTAAGCTCGACCAACTGAATTGTTAATGCAGCCAACTGCGTCTGAACCTGTGCCATTCCTCCAATATATCCTGCAGGAGATGCCTATAGTTTCATTGCAATCTCCAATGCCTCGGGTTGTGATGTAACCTTCTGTTGAATCAGGGGCCTTCAAATGTGTGGTAGAATTCCGACAATAAACCACTCTTGATGTTTTTGATCTAGAATTTGGAAATTCAATCTCCCCATCACATCCTTAAATCATTGATCCAAGTCCCATACTGGCTTTGTTTATACCTATTTGATCTCTTTTAGCTCTGTGATGTACTATGACTCCGAATTTGGCTTTTTGAACTCATTTAATAGTGATTTCTTTATCTCTATCAAATTCCTAGTTTGTATTATAGGTGTAATGATATGTAACTTCATATACCATACCAATGCACGACCTCTAAATGTTGTTGCTAATTACACAATTTTACACCAGCATCCTGTATTTTTTTAGCGGCCCAAACTATTTCGCACATAAACAAGTGTTGTTTTGAATCCTCTAACCCCACTCCCTTGAATTCAAGAAGTCTAAGAGTATTATCTACCCCCGCCATGTTGGCTTGTGTAGTCCCTCCTCTTGGTGATGTTGGTGGACTTCGATTCTGACTTTGACTCTGTGCACTACTCCCACTATTATGAATGCTACTACTCTATACTCCTTGACTAACTATGATGGATTTTGACAAGTCTTCAAATGTTATCTCTTATTGTGGTGATGGACATGGGGTTTTGGATTCAACACAAGATTAGATCTGAGTAGGACTTACCAACTCTTCTATTACTAGACTAGACTGAAACCCCTCTTCTTCTCCTCCTCCACGATTCAAAATAGTGTGTACGATTCTTTCTCCTTTGGATCATTGTGATGCTCTTCTCTCCCATCCCCTGTATTTTACTTCTTGTACCTCCCTCTGTGCAAATCGCCAAAATCATACTTTTCCTCTGGTATGTTTCCTTCTTGCATCCTTAGTTCCTTCCTTGTTCATTGTTTCCTTCTCTTAGATGATCCTCCTGTCATCCTCCAGCGCCCCCTTTGTGCGCAAATCCCTTTTAGTTGTCAGACTTCATTATTATCATGTTTTTTTCCAATAACAACATTTTTATCCATGTATTCAATGATTTCAAGAACTTCTTGCATGGACCTTTGAAAAAATATATTTCTGCAATATTGTATGATTGAATGCAATCTATTGCAAATTCTATAACATAACCCCCTAGTACACTATCTAACCAAAAATCAATTGCTCGATTATTTGGGTTACTTATCGAATTCAGTTGTCTTACCAATTTAGGAGTCCAATTCTTTGGTGTTGCAGCACTAAACCTTCATGTCTTCTCTACCAACCTCTCTAGCCACTCGATCATAATTTTTGTAAATTCGCCAAAGACAATTTCATGCAGATCCATGAACACATACTGTTGCATCCATTACTTGTCACTCATCTAAGGGTTCCTATTCTCTTTTCTCACAAATTTATGTTCTTTTTGTTCTAACCAGTCTTTGATCTCCTTCTTAGTTGGCCTCGAAAACATTCCCTTAATTGTAACATCCTAGTCCCAGCAACAGAACCATTTGTTGGCTTAAATGGTCTATGCATGGGTTGTAAGACCCAAGGTTTGGTTTAACTATGACCAACAAACCCACTAGACATCAGCCCTTTCATCATCACCTTCTTGCGCAAATGAAGTCTCACCTGAGGTATCTATTGGGAATGTAAGAACCAAGCTTCTACGGTAGTAAGGGAAAGGTAGGCGGATACCCAAGTCATTGTTCCTTGTTCTAGATTATGTATATTCTCAATTATTACAAATCGTCTCACAGTCATTCATGAATATTGAACTACAATCAATCCACAAACTAGGTCTAGTCTATGAATCATATCAACATCATTCATAAGCACTCAAAGACAAGTAAAGAACACAAGATACAAGATTATCTCTAAACTCTTTATTTATTCATCTTTCATCTTACCAAATGTGATCCAGATTTATGAGTAGAATGAAATGAATAATAGATTGAATACAATAACACAGAGATACAGAGAGAAAAAACATATATCCAATGAACAATAACTTCTATTGAATAAATAAAATAGGCTGAAACTGTAAAACTTCATAATTGAAAACAACTTGCTCAAATGGTGGTAGCTATCTATGACAAGGGATGTGGTTGATACGTGCATTCGTCTGAGAAGAATTATTAAAATGAGGCTCCAGAGTCCTTTTTAACATTACTCATGAATTCCAAAACCATAGACATCCAAAAACCTAACCCTATGAGATGAAACACCAAAAGTTATGTGGGCCCCGATGGGTAAGTTGGTACCTCAACTTCCCGGGGTTGTAAATTTTTCATATGACCTTCGTTTTAGGTGTGTGATAGCCTGTTGGAAAGGTATTTTTGAGAAATACACATTATGCCATCAAAATCTTACTTCGCCTACAACTTAACTGTGTCAAGCCAAGAAAACATTGTTTAGGGCCCCAAAACGGCCCTAGAAGTACAAAAAGTTGTACTGACATTAAAACTTCCAAAATAAGCCAATTGGAATAGGTGGGTGGCCACCAATATCCACCTGGATGTTGTGTAGGGCTTCAGGATAGCCCTGAAAGTGCATAACCCACAATTACAAAGAAATTTCATCATTATATAGAAACATGTTGAACTAAAAATTGTCAACATGAGCCAGTTGGAATAGGTGGGTGGCCACCAATATCCACCTAGACCAATCCTCCCCCCTTAGGATGAAATGGTCTCCATTGTGTTGAGTGCCCACATCAAGTGAGGAAATTTCTGCAGAATTTGGCCCCAGGTGAGCCACTTGCCTTGGTGCAGGAGTTGCCCTGCCTTAACAACCCGATAAAGAAGGATCCTATGTTGGATAGTGCTCTTGACCTGTGTGTCCACTATCTTATTAGTGGATTCATGATCCATGCAATCAGGGTTGAGCTATGTTGGTGTAAACTATTCTACGATCTCTGAGGTGTCCAATAATGGTGGAAAATATGGCCAAAGGCGGTCCACATTGAACACTGGGTGCAAGCCAAGGAAAGGGGGAGTGTTGAGCTCAAAAGCATTGTCACACACATCCTTGGTGATAGTGTAAGGCCCATAGCGAAGTGGATGGAGATTTCGATGGGGCCCTATAAGGTGCTCTTTCTACAAATGTAACTAGAACTTGTCTCCCACCTGAAACTTGTGCGGTACCTGGTGTTGATCATGGATTAGCTTGTATTTAGCATTGTCTTTCTAAAAAAATCTCATGGACCTATTGGCGGATGTGTTGAATATGCTCAATGAATCTGGTGGACTTTTCGGCCTTAGACCGAACATGGGAAGATTCTTCCTGTGTGGTTGCAAGAGATAATGCAACATCAATGGGACCCAAGGGTTGTAATCCTAGCCCCACCTGAAATGGGATATGGCTAGTGGAGATATGGAGAGCCCTATTGTACATGTACTTAACATAAGGAAGAATCTCATCCCATGTACATGGGTGCTTATAGTTATACATGCGTAGGATGTGCATAATCATGTGATTGATGACTCTTTTTGGCCATCGGTTTGGGGGTGGAAGGTAGTGGATTTAGTGAGCTTGGTGTCCAACAGTGACTAGAGACTCGACCAAAATGTGTTGAGGAACCTATTGTCCCAATATGAGATGATGGTCTATGGTATCCCAAAATGGACCCACACTCGTTTGAAGAAGGTCTTGGAAGTATCTTCCACTGTGATACTCCTCTTGTAGGTTGTGAGAATGACCATCTTCGAAAACTGATCAACTACCACAAATACACAATCATTTCCTTGCTTGGTGGATGGAAGGTCAAACATGTAATCCATTGATATGGATTCCCAAGGTCTCTCGGGAGTAGGAAGAGGGGTATATAAGCCTTTCTTCTTGACGACTGGCTTGGAAATTGAGAAAGAAGTGCAATATTTGATATACTTGTTGATGTCCTATTGGCGTTTTGGCCAATAAAAATGGTTTTGTAGAATGACCATAGTTTTCTCCATGCCAAAATGTCCTGACATCCGACTGTAGTGAGCCTCCCAAATCATCTTTGCACGCTCACTTGTGGGAACACAGAGGTGGACCAGATGGCATAATAGTCCTTCATGAATGTGAAAATAGGTGGCATTCGCATATGTACCTAAGAGTTGATAGGTGGTGGTGAAGTCAGGGTCACACTGATAAAGTTGGGGCCACTCAGATGCCTCATGCCCACAAAAATGGAGCACGATGGTGAGTGCAGCAACGGGAGGTCGACTAAGGAAGTAAACGACACGATTTTTTATCTATGTCTTATACTTGATGTTGAGATGGAACTGGTGCAAGTATGTGGACCACCTTTGATGGAGGTCATTCTGCAACTTTGCCTATGTCTATATGAACTACGAAGGCTTATGATCAGTGTGGATTATTGTCTTCTTTCCCAAAATGTAATTTTTCCATTGATGGAATACTTTCACAATGGAATACATTTCCTTGTCATAAGTGAGGTATTTATGGATGGAATCTTAGAGTGTCTCACTATGGTATGCTACTAGATGACCATGTTGAGTGAGAACTGTGCCTACAACATAGTTAGAGGCATCAGTCTCAATCTTGAACGATTGTTTCAAATCGGGTAAGGAGAGCACTAGAGTTGAGCACATGCAATGATTCAAATCATGAAATGCTCATTGTTGTGTCTTCCCCCATGCAAACTTTTCCTTGCCACCTCCCTTGGTCACTTGGTTGAGGGCCCATGCAATATGGGAGAATCCCAACACGAACCTTTGGTAGAAGTCAACAAATCCCAAGAAGATCTGAAGCTCAGTTAGTGTGGTCAGGTTTGGCCAATCAAGAATGACTTGGATCTTAGTTGGATCCACATGTACCCCATGCTCATCAACAATGTATCCCAAGTATTGGACCATGTTAATTCCAAAAGATATTTTTTCCAAGTTGAAATATAGCTTGTGTTGTTGCAGAGTGCTCAAATCCCATTTAATATGTTACATGTGCTCCTCCCAAATTCTGCTGAAGATGAGGATGTCATCCATATGTACCACCAAAAAATAGTTGGTGAAGGGTCTCAATACATCATCCATCAACCTCATGAAATTTGTTGGTGCATTTGTTAAGCCAAAGGGCATGATCAACCATTTGAAGAGACCTTATTTAGATTTGAAAGTTGTCTTCCATACATTAGTCGGTTCAATGGGAACCTAGTGGTAGCTAGAATTTAGGTCAATATTAATGAATAACTTTTCCCCATTGAGTTGGTCAATAAGGTCATCAATTTGGGGAATTGGGTACAGGTTCCTGACTATGATTTTGTTTAATTCTCTGTAATCAATGCAGAGCCTCCAGATCATGTCTTTCTTCTACACCAGTACAATCAGGCTTCTACAAAGGGAGGAGTTGGGTAGGATGTGCCCCTTTTGAAGAAGCTCTTGGATATGGCTCTTGATTTCATCATTTTCCATTAGTGAATGATGATAGACTGGTCCAATAGGAAGAGGTTCACCGAGGGTTAGATCAATTGGATGCTTGACTTGGGAGTCCGTCAGTACCCTGGTAAGTGAGGAAAATATGTCTCTATACTCTTCCACGATCCCATCCACTTGCTTCTACTGCAAAGAGAGGCTCTGTGTAGAGGTCACAGATTTGGTGGAGATCTTCTGCTCACTGGGAGCATGGATCACAAAGAAGATGAACTTCCCAGTCTGTGAAATGAACTTAGAACATTTCTTAGTAGAGATTAAAGAAATATTGGTAGGCAATGATATCTCTGGTATCCTATACAATTGTCTACACAAAGTAATAATAAAATTGTGGGGTCTAGACTCATACACATCATGTCACTTCCACAAATATGGCTAGACTAAAATAACATCACAAACTTCAAGGGGAGAAATATCACGCAATACATTGTCTTTGAAGGGATTGATGTCATAGGGTAGGTGACATTGTTGGTTGACATAGAGATCTCTTCCTTGGTGAATCTAGTCGATGGTGTATGGTTGCGGGTGTATTTTTAGTGGCAGGTCCAGTCGCTTGATGACCTATGCTGAGATCGGGTTCTTCTGACTGTTTCTATCGACAATGAAATGAAGCAGATCCCCCTTTACCCACATATGTGAGTGAAAGAGTCATTCCCCTTCCTCCGATCCTTCTGGTTTGCTTGGTTGGACTTTGGTAGTAGAGAAAATGGAACTAGGTTCGACATCAATAATACGCTTCCCTCTTTCTAGATTTTATTTGGAGTCAGAATCTACCTATCACTTGGAATCTTTCAGCTCGGCCACGAGTGACTGATTGGAGAGACATTCTTCGGTGTTGTGACAAGGTATTTTATGGTATTCACACCACTTTCCCATGTCCTTCTACAACTTCTAATTACCCTTCTTGGGTTGTGGCTTGGAATGGTTTTCCTGAGAGTGGCCATATTTTCTCTATCCCTTGTTTTGTGGGTTGGGGCCCCCTTTTCCCTGCTTCGGCTGTGAGGAGTTTGCAGATCCAAACTCTCACTTCTTCTGCTTAAATTTTTGCTTGATCTTGACAACATATCTATAAGCCTCACCTAATGACGCGATGTCTAGAAACTCCATTTCTGTTTGAATGTATCTATGTAGACAAACACAATATTTTAGCACTAAATGGCATTTAGAGTCTTTGATACCCAATTTGGTGTGGAGGGTATGGAAAATATTGGTGAAATCTGGTATTGTCTAGTCCCTTTCCTGACACAGCATGTTCCATCTTGTGTACTGGTCCTCGTAGCTTCCAACAGGGTAGTATTTTTCCTTAATTGCATACTTGAAGGAATCCCATGGCGGGGTGACCAAGAATATTGCATATTCCTCAGTGTCCCTTTTCTTAGAGTAAGTATCCCACCAGTCCTTAACATGTGGGGTGGCCTTGAGGAGTGAAAAAGTAATGTTTTCCGTATCGGAAAAATTGTGGACCGAAAAATACCCTTCAAGAAGATTCAACCATTTATCTACAACATATAAATCTATCAGTAATTCAAATAATGGAATATCAAAATTTACTTGTACCTTGAAGGGGGTTGCATGGTTGCTTGATGAGTATGTGTCTCCTATGGGAAGTCGTCAAAGGATTTGTGCAAAGTGGTCCATCATTTCGTTCCTTTGTAATGAAAGGGTTTCCTCGAGTAACAATTTAAAAGGATCTCCTCCTGCATCATATTTCTTCTCGTCCCCCATGATTTTTTTTTGGGCTTAGTGTGAGTCCCAACTTATTGTACCCAAATCTTGTCGGGGACATGCACAAAGAAAACAAAATGAAGAGAAGACCGCTCTAATACCACTGATCTGGATTTATGAGAAGAACAAAATGAATAATAGATTGATTACAATAACACAGAGATACGGAGAACAACAACAGATATTGAGTGAACAATAACTTCTATTGAATAAAGAAAATAGGTTGAAACTGTAAAACTGCAGAACTAAAAACAACTTGCTGGAATGGTGGTATCCATATCTGAGAAGAGATGTGGATGCTACACGCATTCGTTTGAGAAGAATGATTAAAAAGAGGCTCCATAGGCCTTTCTAACATTACTCATGATTGAAAAAACCCATAGAGATCCAAAAACCTAACCCTAGGAGATGAAACACCAAAATTTATGTGGGCCTTGATGAATAAGTTGGTACCTCAACTTCTCGGGGCCATAACTTTTGCGTACGACCTCTGTTTTATGCGTGTGATAGCCCGTTGAAAAGGTAATTTTGATAAATACACATTATACTATCAAAATATAACTTTGTCTTTAGTTTGATTGTGGCAAGCCAAAAAAACATTGTTTAGGGCCCCAAAACGGCTCTAGAAGTACAAAAAGATGTACTGACATGAAAAATTCCAAAATAAGCCAGTTGCAATAGGTGGGAGACCACCAATATCCATGTGGATGCTTTTTAGGGATTCAGGAAAATCTGAGAAGTGCAGAACCAACAATTACAAATAAATTCCATCATTACAGAGAAATGTGATGAACTAAAAACTGTCAATATGAGCCAGTTTGAATAGGTGGGTGGCCACCAATATCCAACTAGATCAAATTGACTATTATGTTCATGAATATTGCATAAGATTCAGACTCACTGCTCATTCCCCCTCTATATCCCAACCCATTATATATTTATACCCAAAATATAGGGCTTAAATCTTTATTCTATCTATCCCAAAAATAGCTCATTACAAGGCATGGCATGGACAACTTCAGTTAACTGGATTTTTTCTTTCTTCTGCTTTTCGCTCTTTATGCATTTTTTCTATTGTTCTTCTATTTCTGGAATGTTGCATTGTCATCCTTCGTGCTTTATTATCTCACTCGCTTTATTTATTCTTCTTTTTGTATGATGTCTTCCTCCTGCATGCTTACATTTTTCTGTGCACTTTCTTTATTCTGCACATTTTCTTCCTTCTACGCATTTTCTTTATACTTAGGTTTTTCTCCTAAATTGCATCCAAAACTTCCTTTCCAATAGAGAGGTTAGAAATATTGACGGTGATGAGTGTGGGAGAGCTTGTTGTGATCGCCCATTTTGGCATCACGAAGCAGATGATGCAAGTCTTGTACCCTTTCCTTGATTCGACATCAAAACTGGATATGGTGAGGTTCAATCAGCTGGAGAGAGAGATATTTTGAACGAGGTGGAAGATGCACCCATGATCCCTCATTATTAAGGAATTCATGATCAAAATGAACAATGAATTTTGGGTTGGTTGGATGTTGGGCAGTATTTTGAACCTAGAGAAGATAAATAGATGTGGTCACGCTCTTTTATTTGCACATCTCTAGTGTATTTGGAATTACTATGATTTTTTGAACTATTTGTTGGGATTACTTCTTTCTCTAGTTTTTCTAGATATGGATCTAAGAGGTCGTAAGAATTATTCCTCCTCTATGAGGTCATCCCACGTAGCTGAAGCAACAATGTTTGTTGGATAGTTTTATGAAGATTTTGTTCATGACGAGGACAAAGATAAATGTCAGGCCTAGAAGCAAAGGTTTGTCTAATGAGGGAATTCGAGGATGATGAGGAGGTGGAGTTTAAGGTGGGAGGATTAATATTTGATCTTGGTTGCACCAGGACCAGGGACTCAAAATTATTTAGTACCCTGGAATTGTACGGGAATACAAAAATGATGGTTGCCTTAGGTATGCTTCCAAAGGAGGACTTCTGCCAGCTCAAAGTTAGAATGGAATCCCTGGAAACTCAAAATGCCTACTTGATCAAGGTGGTGACTTGGCTCGCTCCCCATCATGGAGGTGCCTTCGTTCCTCTAGTTGCGAATCAACCTGGTCCTAAAACTATGAATGTTATTGCTCATCGAGGAAAATCGGGTCCCACCTTCCCTCGAGTTCCTCATGCTCACTGATCGAAGATTCTCTAGCTGTAGTATTTCATTTTTTATCTATTTTTTGATGTTGTAGCAAAGTGTAGTAGAGGATATAGACTAGCTCGAATTTATGCTTCTAAGTTTTTAAGACATATGCTATGTTCTCTAGCTTGCATTCCCCTCTAGGGAAGGAGTATTTTATGTGTTTTTTATCCCAAGAGATTGTCCTGGTCTCTATGGGCTTGGAATAGTATTTCCTCTCTTGTAAATTTTGTTCATAATTAATACAGTAGATACTTAATTACAAAAAAATAAAAATAAATGTTGTAAATTTGTTTTTCTTTAAAGACTAAGAAAACCCATTTTGTTTTAAAAAATTGCAAAACACAATTTTATTTTTTAATAAATTAAAATAAAAAACAAGTTAGATTCTTTTTTAAAAGGGAAAAAAATAAAAATAAAACCATGGAAAAACAAAACTTAAAAAATTACAAATTTAAATTTAAAATAAAACTTGCCCCTCCCCCCCCAAAAAAAAGACAAATAGCTTCATATGAGATATGATCTATATATTATTACAATGATGAGTGTTCCATATATAGATAACATATGGTGACCATCCATGAAAGGATGCATCCCTTGGATAATCAATAACTATTTATTATTATCATTTACTTATTACATATAGTATTTAATAATCAATAATTATATTATTAATTATTAATCTAAGAGAATGTATTCCCAATGTTGTCCAAACATCAACACTCCCTCTCAACAAGGGAGACATTCTGCATCATGCCAAGCTTATCTCTAAAGTATACAAACTTAACCCTAGACTCATGACACTTTTCTATCAGTCTGGGAGACATCTCTCTCCCACCTGAACTAAGGAGAAACTCCTTATACGACTCTCTCATGAGCCAATTGACTCTCTCTAAGATCGTGCCCACTCTAGGTCCACATGTAATAGCATATAGCATCTTGAGTATTTATCATTCCTTGTCAAATCACCATGACTAGGACAAATACGGCACCAGGTTCTTTCACCACAAGTACACACCTATGAGTGAATGTCAACCTGATGCTAAATGACACATGGAAAGCACTTCAAGCACCACGATTCCATAATATTCCTTTTCATGATCAAGGAAGGACTATGCCTAGGACCATATACCATAAGTGTACCTTTATGATAAATGTATCCTATCTCCCTTGGTCTGTAGCCCAATCTAGCAGAAGGTCTGCCTGATGCTGAAACATTAACACTCCCTCTTAGCTAGGGAGGTATCTTTCCACAGTAGTACACAACTACTATCCAATGGTACACAACCACTGCTACTAGTATGCAACTACTATATAATGACACACAGTCACTTCCAATGGTACATACCCAATGTAGTAGTACACAATTTATTTCCATAGACACAGAGTCTCCACTAGTGGCACACAACCATTGTAGTAGAAAAAGGTTTATCAAACATGGCACTCCCATGTGGACTTCTAGAGGATACTCTCTCTAGAAACACTAGGATCAACTCCCCATAGTGTGTGATGTCAAGGTAAAATCCTTTAACATGTCCTTGTGTTCTATCCACAATGGACGTGTCCTCATGTTCTCTCCACAATGGACATTGGGATATAATCCCAAACCCACTTATCCCTTCTCGGATAAGTGTCCTCACATATCAACTCAACTCAGTCCATAGAGGAGTATGATATGGAGAATGTTTGTCATGCATGGAACTCCCATTTGGACTTCTAGAGGCACTCCCTTTAGAAACACCCGGTTCAACTCCCCATAGTGTGTGAAATCAAGGTCAACTCCCTTGACATGTCCTCATGTGCTCTCTGCATGGGACGTGTCCTCACGTGCTCTCCACAAGGGATGTGTCCTCATGTTCTCTCCAAAAGGGATGTTGGGATATAAGCCCAAACCCAGTTATCCCTTCTCGGATAAGTGTCATCACAGATCAACTCAACTCAGTTCATAGAGGAGTATGATTTGGAGAATTTATGTCACATATGGCACTTCCATGTGGACTTCTAGAGGCTACTCCCTCTAGAAACACTAGGGTCAACTCCCCATAGTGTGTGATGTTAAGGTCAACTCCCTTGACATGTCCTCATGTGCTCTCCACATGGGACGTGTCCTCATGTGCTCTCCACAAAGGATGTTAGGCTATCCCTTCTTGGATAAGTTTCCTCACAGATCAATGCACTTATCCCTTCTTGGATAATCCCAAACCCACTTATCCCTTCTCAGATAAGTGTCCCACTTATCCCTTCTCATATAAGTGTCCCACTTATCCCTTCTCGGATAAGTGTCCTCAAAGATCAACTCAACTCAATCATAGAGGAGTATGATCTGGATAATGTCTTAGGAAGCTGCAAACATCAACACTCCCTCTCAGTGAGGGAGGTATTCTTTTCCATGCTAAGTCTGTCACAAAAGTACTTGAACTTCGTCTTGTTTTGGTAAGAACATCATAAACCTACTCATCTGTAGGAAGGTATTGCACCAATACTTCCTTCCTCTACACCATGTCTCAGAATAACAGTGGAATCCATCACATTTCTAAATAAATATGCAAGGATCTTGTGAAGCCACACAACTTCACAAACTGCCACACTCAATGAAATGTACTCTACATATGCAGTACTCAAGGCCACAAAAGTATGTTTCCTGCTACACTAGGAAGCCATGGAAATTCCCAAAGTGAAGCAACACCCAAAGGTGTTCTTCATGTCCATTGTGCTCCCTTCCCAATCAGAGTCAGTATATTTGTGTAGTCTCATGTCAATACTAGAAGTCTATATCATACCATGTCCAACTGTGCCTCGCAGGTATCTCAACACATGCTTCACAACAATCCAGTGTCTATGTCTCTACTGACTCATAAACTGGCTAAGTGTACTCACTACATAAAAAAACATATGGTTTGGTGTTAACTAGATACATCAATGATCCAATCAGCTATTTGTACAGAGTCAGATCAATTTCGTTAGAATTATAAGAATACACACTTAGTTTATTCAAATTCCTCACCATTGGTGTAGCCACGGGCTTCCAATTAAGCATCCCAAACTTCTTCAATATCTCAATTGTGTACTTCCCCTGAATCAGGAATATCTCATTGGTTCTCTTCCACACCTCTAGCCACAATAAGTAGTGCATCATACCAAGGTCCTTCATCTCAAAATCAGGGACCAACGCATACTTTAATTCAACAATAAGGCTCTCTGTACCGGTGAGGAATAAATCATCAATGTAGAGGAGAAAAATCAAGGAATAACCATTAATGGTCTTGTAGTATAAGTTAGGATAAAAACCACTTTTACTGAAGCTCAAACTCATCGGTTGTCCATCAATCCTTGCATACCAAGCTCGAGGTGTCTTCTTGAGCCCATACAGGGCCTTCTTTAACCTGCACACATGAGACTCCTTCTCATGTATCATAAAACCATCTGATTGCTCGATGTATACTTCTTCCTCAATCTCTTCATTGAGAAAGGTTGTCTTCACATCCATGTGATATACTCTCCAACCAATGGATGTCGCAGGGGCAATAATCATTCAAATATAAGTGTATAGAGAAATAAGAGAAAATGTCTCCTCATAATCTATTGCTTCCACCTGAGAGAATCCTCTAGCAACAAATCTCATTTTTGTGCCTCTCGATGCCCTCATCAACTGTGTGTTTGATCTTATAGATACATTTGGAAGTCACTACAAACTTCCCTTAAGGTCCTAGAACAATATCCCACACATCATTCTTCATGATGGAGTGATACTCCTCCATCATGGAATCTCTCCATATTGGATGACTAGTTGCCTCCTCATAACAAGATGGATAAAAATGAATGATGTGTCTCGTAGATGTAGAATAGAATGAATATATTTTAGTTCTATTGCTCACTCAGAAGGTATTGTGAGGAGTTGCATGTCCTTTTACCTCCTGTAGAGTCTGACGATCCCATGCATGTCTCTTCCGACCTATTGCAATATCTCTAGGAACATTAACTGGAGCTACAAGATCAACATGACCAATTTTATCAATAGGATCAATTGTCTCCCTCTAAAATTTAATGTCATCTTGGACCATATTTGACATGTAGAGGTTTCCTCATGAAACCAATGTCTAAGACATATCGAGGTTCCCTCATGGAACCAATGTCTCACAATACATATCGAGGTTTCCTTGTGAAACCAATTTCTTGGTTCTTTCATCTCACCATATGAGGCATGCCAGGATGAATTCTACATTCCCCCCTACCAGTCCACACAGGACCCTCCGGGGAGAATGTCTCATGATTTTTTCTCAAAAATCAACACTCCCTCTAGAGTTGGAGGTGACTCCTCCTCCATATTTTCTCCCTATGAAACTGAAGGTAGCTCTTCCTCATTCTCTGGTGGTAACTCAATCTCTACTCGCTTTGGATGTATTAAAATATTCTCTACTTCGATCTATCACCATATTTGTGCTACATTTGGTTTTGACTAGATGTATCCATGATCACTAGAACTGTCTCTACTATTTGGCATGGTCCCATCCTGGGAGGTACATTTCTCCTAGAGACTTCTTGTCTCTGAGCATCATGTCTGGCAATGTCTCTCCTTGATATCATGTTGGAAGGTATTTCCCTCCATATATTCCTCTTTCAATCATCAATATGGATCCTTCTCATAGTTATTACCTGTGACCTTCCTGAAACAAGAAACAAGAAAAAAAAAATCATCTCCTAAAGGAGATCAATTTATCGTGTGCACAACTATATCCAGTGACCCTCCAAATGATATGTCTTATACTATGACCAAAACACATCCATCATATACTCAATGTCATATGGATACCAACACACATCCATCATATACTTGATGTCATATGGATACCAACACACATCCATCATATAGTCGATGTCATATGGCTACCAACACACATCCATCATATACTCAATGTCATACGACTAACCATGTTGATTTTCTAGTGTTAAATTAGACAAACACAATTTTTCCGCAAGTGGTAATTACTTCCAATGATATACAATATTACTTTAGTAAATTATAGAACATCACTAAGTAACTCAGAAAATTTCAACTTCTTAGAAACTTCGGTCTCATCCTTAGATCACTTCCCACGTGTGTGAGAGAGAAAATATGTGTGTCTATTGTTGTGTCTTTCAAGTGTCTTTTTATAGTAATATTAGATTGATCCAAAAAGACACGTCTCTTTCAAAATTAAATTTAAAATCCATCCACATAGTACTTGACTTTGTTAAATTGTTCCTCCATAATTCATGGGATTCTTTCCATAAATATAGGTAGAAGTAAATATGCAATACATTCCTCATATTTAGGTAATTAGACATTTTTACTAGAAATTATTGCCCACCATAAATTATGGAATTCTTTCTATAATTTAGGTAGGAGTA
>SNQJ01S0188551.1:7095-18330 GCA_010110895.2 Picea sitchensis
TAGTTTTTAGTTGATTAATTCTAGCATTTTCTTAGATTAGATACAAGAGTGGTATTCTATGTGTGATAAGAAGCACTCTTGTTGATTAAGTCTAGTGTCTTAGTGAAGTTAATATTTTTTTCTACAAACAATTACCTAAGATTAGGTCTTAGTCCCCTAAGGATGAGAACCTATACAACTTTGTTAAATAGGGGGGGGGGGGCTCTTTGAATGTTTTGGGGGTCAAATTTTTTGGGAAAGAATAGAAATACATCAGACTGGTTGGACCCATTCTATGAATGGATTAAATCTCTCTAGATGGTGAACATACTCTTGATGACAATGTTTCATTCAAATCTTCATGTGTTTTTATTCTTATCTTGAATATAGATTTTGATTTGTGCAACGTACATTTCATTTCCTTTCAGCTATTGTATAACTTATTTTTACCAATATGCAACCTGTCAAACAACTAATGGTTTGGCGAGGAATTTTTTTTTATTGCAACCTGTGAGAGTAATTGTGTTTTTGATACATGTTTAATGTCTTGAAATGATATTTTAAGTATTGAACTTCTTGCAACAGATTATTCATTGAGTAGTTTGTTGTTTTCATTTGTTTTTCTATTATTTCACTGGTCTGTCATTAGTGTGCCACCAGCTAAGGTGGACCCTCATCCATATCATTCTTCCAACCCAACTTTCTTTTTGTCTTGATAGAATAACCCTTTGACCAACCAACAAAAAGTTAAAAGAAACAATCATTCTAAACTGATAGGTGGCCTAGCTTTTCCCTTTAGAAGTCAGCTGCAGACCTTAGGACCAACATCTTTTGGCACCGTTTCTGGGGAACAGAGTAACGAAATATATTTCTCTGGGAGAATGAAAATTTATCATCTCTGACCTTTGATGGTGAGTAAATATGAGACACAGACAGACTACCATCTTTCACCTGACGACTTCACTGAGTAAAATTTAAATAAGAAATATTGGCACCCCAAAAGGGATTCAACGGATCCAAATCTGAAAACAAGAAATCCAAGAAGGCTCATTCTAACCCTAAGCATAACACGGTAGTCTTTGAGCCAGAAAGGAAACTAAGAAAATCCATTGTAGCTCAAAGATATACTCCCCCTCCAAGGGAAAAGTTGCACATAAATATCCTACATCTAATCACAATCACAAGCAACTAGTATTTTCTATCCTTGAGAATCATAATTCCAAAGAATGTCAGACATCTTCAACTCATGATTCCACTTCAATATCTAGTGTTTCATCCACCCTTGTATCTCCCATAAATTTGCAGATCCCTATTATTCAAGCCATGGCCGTTAACAGGATGGATGCCATAATTTCTACCAGATATGCACCCCTAGTTCTTCATGTAGCCTTGCATGCCTTCCCAACCATAGATTACATGAAATATTTACCAAAATATAATGGGGAAGGTGAGGTAACTATAGAGGAACATCAGGTAGCATTTTATAGCTTTGCAGACAACTTTAACATTGATTATGCAGATGTGTGGATGAGGTTGTTTGTACAGAGTCTAGATGGGGAAGTAATAAAATGGTTTGTATGTCTTCCCCCAGCCTCCATTGAATATATTGAGGCCCTAGATGAAACTTTCATAAAGCAACGGGGAGATAGGAGAGATTACCTCTACTACATCATTGAGTTTGGGGCCCTAAAGAGAAAGAATGGTGAATCTATTTCAGATTTCACCAATAAATTCAATAAGATGTATGGGAGAATCCTAGATGAGATCAAACCAACTGAAGCCTTTTCCAAGATCACCTATGACAATGCATTTGATGCAGAGTTCTCCCTCCTCCCGAGAGAGAGAAGATCAACCACACTATTGTCCATGCAGAAAACAACCATTGAAGTTGAAACTAATATTTTGGCATCAAACTGACTAAAGACTAGATCTGATAAAGAGAATAAAAAACAAAGAGAGGATTCCCCTACCTCCTCTTACTCGGCCACATCTGATCCAAAACTTGAGGAAATGGCCAAAACATTGAAAGATCTGACTTTTGAAATAGCCAAGCTAAAATGGGAATCCAAACAACCAAACAAATCCTTTTAAGGGGATGGAAATAGAAATCAAAATCAGTTCAAAAGGCCTAATGATGCCTCTCAAATAATGCAGGGAGAAAGAAGAAATTTTGATGATCAAAGAGTAGTACCTCCTTTCCAAAACAACCAGATCGAGGAGAGGGATGAAGTCAATGATGTTGTGCATGATAATGCTATGATTTTTAATGAAACAGATTACTATACCAGTCACTTAACACAAAAAGAATGTGAGGTAGCATAATTGTCAAATCAGTTTGATGATCAGATAGGGGAAGAGGGAGTTATTCAAGGCCAAACCAAGAAGAAATATGATTTGAGGACAAGAGTAGGAGCTTCCAAGGCCACTACCTATGATCAAAACAAACAAACCGAAGTTCCTGAAATAAAACTCAACAACTTCCTCTATCAAAACCTACAGTCCCTGAAATAAAAGAATCTGATAGGCCACCAACCTCTTTCAACCTAGAACATGAGCCAAGAAAGATCAATATCCCTGTGCCTTTGAAAGAATTGATGACGATTGAACCTTTCAAAAAGTCTATCATGAAAGTTCTGCATCCAACTTCTCCTAGTGTATCTTCTGATGTAATAAGTTTGCAGTATGAAAACCCAGCCATTATTGTAGGTCCACACATTGAGGATGGCTTTGATGCTTCTCTTCCATTATATATATCTTTGAATGTCCATGATAAGATCCTGCATAACTTTCTTATGGAATCAGGAGCCTCTCACAATGTTATGCCCAAAGTTGTTATGGAAGAACTAGGTCTGGAGATTACCAAGCCTTACAAGGACCTACACTCCTTTGATTCTAAGAAAGTAAAATGTCTGGGATTGTTAAAGGATATGGTGGTTTCTCTAGCACAATTACCCATGAAGAGTGTAGTGATGGACATTGTTGTAGCATAAATTCCCCCAAATTTTGGTATGATTTTATTCAAAACATGGGCTAAGAAGGTTGGAGGATCACTACAAATGGACCTCACTTATGCCGCCATCCCTATGTTTGGAGGAGAACATAGGAGTCTATACAAAGAAGTAAGGTTAGCATACATTTTCAGTTACCATCAGAACCCAATAAATCACCCAATTTATGCTTTCAAGGATGAGATTGGCTCATCTGTCTTTCATTTAAATGATGATGAACCTGAAATATCAGTTAGCCAATGCAAAGATCGGCCACTAGCAGGTCAACAAAATAGAGTATGGAAGATGTATTTCGATGGTTCTTCATCACAGGAAGGATTTGGTGCAGGTATACTCCTTATTTCCCCTTTAGAAGAAGTGATAACCCTCTCTTATAAGTTGGAGTTTGAGACTACTAATAACATAGCTGAATATGAAGCTCTGGTGTTGGGATTGAGGGCTACCAAAGACATGGCCATTGATTGTGTAGCCATTTTTGGTGGTTATGAGTTAATAAATAATCAAGTAAGTAACATCTATTAGGCTAAGCAATAGAGGCTCAAGAAATACATGAACGAGGTATGGGATCTGATCGATAATTTCTTTCTAGAATTTAACATTTCTTTCATTCCCAGAGAACAAAATCAGAAGGCAGATTCCTTAGCCTTGGTTGCCAACACTTTTAGGCCTCCCATTGGCCTAAATATTAAATATCAGGTGGAGATCATACATAGAACAACCATACCAGACAACATAAAGCACTGGCAAGTCTTTAGTGATGTTTAGAGCTGCAAATATTTCTACACACCATTGATGAATTCTCCAATATCTCAATTGATCAAGAAAGTCAAGAAAGTGAAGATGAGGAATTAGAAGATAAGAAAGCATCTCATCTACTGAAGATAATGGTTGGTCATGATATTGGGGAGCTAAAAAGTAATCACATCCCAAGAGGACTAGTGCCATTGGAAAGGTTGTTTGATAGTAATGATTTTTACAAAGGAGCTGCCATGAGGAATCAATAAGAGAAGGTGATAGATTGCAATATTGGGACCACTGAGAATCCTAATATCATCAAGTTGTCTAAAGAATTAGTTGCAGAACAAAATGACAGGTATGATAGTTTCATAAAATGGTTTGCTGATATGGTTGCATGGCCCTATGAAGATTTGAAGACATTTGACACTGACATCATCCAACACAAGATCCCTCTAAAAACTGGCTCCAAGCCATTCAAACAAAAGATTAGGCAATTTAATCCCATGATAATGTACTTAATTGAGAAAGAGCTGCAAATGATGTTGGATGTGAAGAGTATTGTACCATTGAGGTACTCAAACTGGGTGGCCAACTTAGTACCTGTAAGGAAGAAAAGTGGTTAGATACGCTTATGTGTTGATTTCATAAATCTCAACAAGTGTTCTCTGAAGGAAAATTACCCCCTCCCCAAGAAGGATCATATTTTACAGAGGGTGTTAGGTGCACACATAATTTCCTTGTTATATGGATACTCTGGTTATAACTAGATAGCAGTTTGTGAAGAGGATAAAGAAAAAACAACATTCACTACCCCATGGGGAACATTCATGTATGACAAGATGCCTTTTGGGCAGATGAATGCACGGGCCACTTTTCAGAGGGCCATCAACATTACTTTCGTGGGGGAAAAGGATAAATTTACAGTTATATACTTGGACGACATCACCATTTTCTACAAGTCTGATGAGGAACATTTGGAGTAGGTTTTCAAGAAATGCAGGAGATATGGAAAATCTCTCAATCCTAGGAAGTCTCACTTTGCCATGCCAGAAGGAAAGCTCTTGGGCCACATCATATCAGTGGGAGGAATAAAAATTGATTAAAATAGGGTTTGTGCAATTCAATAGATTGAGATCCCCAGAAATAAAAAGGTTTTACAATCTTTTATTGGTAAGATAAACTTCCTCAGACATTTTGTGCCAAATTTTGCTGAAATTATGAAGCCTATTACTAACATGTTGAATAAAGATGCTGTGATAAAATGGTCCTTTGAGGAAAAATAAGATTTCCAAACAATCAAGCAAGCTTTAGTTGAGGCCCCTGTATTGGCCATCCCTCACTATACCAAATATTTCTTCATCTTCTCCTTTTCTTCAGAGGAAACCATTTCAGTTGTACTACTGCAAAAAAATGAAGAAGGGCATGAGAAGCCAATATCCTTTTTCAGCAAATCCCTCTGAGATGCTCAACTGAAGTATGATATATTAGAGAAGCAATATTATGCACTAGTCAAAGCACTCAAGGCCTTAAGGGTTTATGTGTTATAGTCTAGCATAACAGACTTTGTTCCTAGCAGTAGTATCAAAGAGATTCTATTCCAACCAGACAGTGAGGGGAAAAGAGGAAAATGGATTGTCAAACTGTTGGAGTATGACTTGCACATAAAACCCACGAATATTATCAATGGGCAAGGACTGGCCAAGTTGTTATCAGAGTCAAACTAGAAGGTGCTATAATTGCATCAGATCTTCACCCAATCAGACGTACCCATCATACAACCTAGACAAGACAACTTAGAGGTATTTGAAAACTACTCCTCTTCACCTTGGTATAAAAACATCATTTATTTTCTGCAACATTTTGAATGTCCACCAGATGTGAAGAAGGAAAAGGAAAGGTCTCTCAAATTGAAGGTTATCAAATTATGCATTTCAAACCAGATCTTGTATTGGAGTGATCCTGTTGGCATCCTGTTAAGATGCCTTGATGAAAATGAAGCCAAACAAGTCACAGCAGAAATGCACAGAGGAGTATGTGGAGGGCACCAACACTGGAAGGCTACAACTCTCAAGATACTGAGGGAAAAATACTATTGGACCACCCTTTTCTCTGATCTATTTTCCATTGTTAGAGCATGCAATGAATGTCAAATGTTTGCAGGAAAACATAAGTTACTATCACTACCCCTAAAACCTATCAATGCCAGTAGTCCATTTCAACAATGGGGGTTATACTTCATAGGAGAGATAAATCCCCCCTCGAGTGGAAAACACAAGTGGATCCTCACTGCCACCAAAGACTTCACCAAATGGATTGAGGTTGTGCCCACCAGGAATTCCACTGACAAAGTGATCATGAATTTCTTGGAAACCAATATTTTTTCCAGACTTGGTTGCCCGAGCAAGATGGTAACAGACAATTCCCAAGCATTCAAGTCCAAATCCATGATTTACTTTTGTGGCAGTCATAACATTTCCTTGACACATTCCACACCCTATTACCCTCAGGGAAATGGCCTGGAAAAATCATCAAACAAGACTCTCATCAGGATCATTAAGAAGTTGTTGACTGAAAACAAGAAATCCTGGGACTATAAACTCAAATATGCTTTATGGGCTGACATAATCAACACTAAGAAGTCTCTGGGAACCTCACCATTCCATCTTGTTTATGGAATAGACACTATTTTTCCCACTCAACTTGGTATACCAGTTCTAAAATTTTTGTAGGAAGAGATTGAGGAACCAAATGACATCCAAAGGAGAATCTTCTATGTTATAGAAGTTCAGCAGAGAAGAGAAGCATTAGATCAGTGGGAAAAAGCATACTAGAGAAAGATCAAATTAGCCTTTGATAAGAAAACCAAGAAGGAGATTTTTCAGAAAGGTGACCTGGTCTTGAGGTGGGATGCTAGAAGAGATGACAAGCCCAAGCATGGTAAATTTGAAAACCTCTGGTTTGGCCCTTTTAAGGTGGTTGATGTTCTGAACAACAATACATTTATCTTGCACAACCTAGATGATACAAAGATCTTTGGAGGCCCCATAAATGGGCGCTTCCTAAAACACTATTTTGTTTGAGGATGGGGGAAGGTCCCTCTTGTACCATAGATGCTTTCCTTTATTGTTTCTTTTGATTAGTTAGTTGTTTGAGAATAAATAATCCATAGACCAACAAGGCAATGGGGTGTAGTTTCAGTTTTTCAGTTCAATAAAATGCATGGATGAGGGATAGTAGAATATACACAGGGCTGACAGATGGAAACAAAGGTAAGTGATGGAAGGTAAGAGAACTTATTTAATCTCAAGGAACTGATCTACATTTCTTAGCACCTCACAAGGATGAGTTATCCCCAGTTGGAGCCATTGTTGTAACCTAGGTCTGCATCCCTACCTCTCCTCTCTCTTTTCCCTATGCCTTCATCAATTTTTCCTCTTCTGGTTGGTTAAGTCAGTTTCCCATTACTAAGTGACTTGGTTCTTATTCCTTTCTTTCTTGATTGAGTCTTTGCACATTTATGTTTCTATTGATTCTTGAAGGATAATTACATGTCATATTTAGTTTGGAATGATTGTCATCATGTTTTCCATTGATTGAGCTCACAGCAGGTTGACCAAGCTTTTTATATTCACAGGAAATTCCCATGCACATGACGCAACAATCTAGAGCAGCCCATTTTGGGCTCAGACTGTGGGAACATACAGGTTAACTTTCGACAGTGGATATCCATCAAGCCAATCAGATCAATGAATCTCGTCCATTCGAGGTTCCAGAATCGCATTGGGTTTAACATCAAGAATTACCTGAAGTCCCGAAGATCCAAAGAGCTAAAGTCTCGAAGAGCCGAAGAGTCGAAGACCTGAAGAGCTGAAGAGCCGAAGTCCCGAAGTCCCAAAGTGAATTTGGACCATCCATCAGTGAGGACACATGGAAGTAGATACTTCACTTCGGTGACTTAGCAGTCCATGAGATTTCCAAGCACATCATTCATACACTCCCGAAGTGTTGAACTGCCGAAGTCCTGAAGTAATGAGAGACTGCCACATCACTTCGGTCCCAAACTACTTCGAGAAAACCTCATGCCTCACAATCCAAAACTCTCGAAGCCTGAATTTTTGAAGCACGTGGCACTCATCAGTCATGAAACGTGGCACAATCATTAGTCATGACACATGGCACAATCATCAGTCATGACACATGGAACTCATTCTAGGTCATTTGGTTGTGACATTCACCCATTTCCACGTGACACATGTCACCCTTCTTTTCATGACACATCAATAGCCATGACATCATATGACATCAGTTCACCACGTCACTTCCATTGTTCTCACTATGGGAGATTTCGAAGTTTAACATTTACAAACTCTCGAAGCTCGAACACTCGAAGTCCTGAAGAAAATATGGACCATCCACCAACAAGGACACACGGCAATAGATCTTTCACTTCGCAACATTGTCACTCTGGTAGTTTCCCAAGCATAACATTCATAAACTCCCGAAGTCCCGAAGCCTGAACACTCGAAGTGAATTTGGACCATCCATCAATGAGGACACACAACAACAGATCTCCCTCTTTAGATATGTGGCATCAGGCCACCACGTCACTTCACAACCACATCACTCTAGGAGGAAACAAGAAGAGCTGAGTAAGTAAAGGACTCTTGAACTCCCGAAGTAAATTTGGACCATTGATCTCAAATCACGAAGAATCGTTGATCCTTGCAGCAAGTAAATATCACACGGATCACAGATTGTGATCAGATCGATGACCACACTTCATTGCGGGGATGTAAAATGTCTGAAAGTTAATTTTCTAGAGCGGTCCCACAATTGCAACCATGGTATTTTTGTAAGGGTATGTGGCATCTTGTGGGGGATTGTAGGCCCAAAAGCATTGTGGACCCAAACCACCCTCAACAACTTCTGCAATCACGTGCTTAAATGACATCAAGTCACCACGTTACATCCACATTGCCTCCACTCACCTCCCAACCATTCTACTCCTCCTCTCTCTACGCGCCACCTATATCCTTCATTACACATGGCCAACTCCATACTCTCGATACCTCCATCATATTCACACCTCCTCTCACCTTTTGACATCTGTCCTCACATGTCATTTACCCTTGCATCCCCATCAGATTCTCACCTCCATGTCTCCCCTCATGACCATTGGACCGTCAACCATTCCAGTGAATCTATTCATAGGTACATATGGCAGTTGGTGGGGTCGACGTAGAGTGCGCTTAGCTACCAAAATATATGTCACAGACAAAGAATATGGAGATTGTCGTAGTTCGACACAACTAGTTCCAGAACACTTCAGAAGACTACCTTCTTCCTCAATCAGATCTCTGCCAATACAACCAGTTGTCTCTGGTGGTCTCCATTTCAATGGCATGCCATCGTTCAACGCAGAACTCTGTTCTTCCATTCCAAGTCTTTTTCTACCAATTCAGTTCCTCTAGTGCATGCATCAGTTCTGTCTCGGAGACAGTAGTAGTTTTTAGTTGACTAATTCCAACATTTTCTTAGATTAGATATAAGAGTGGTCTTCTGTGTGTGATAAGAACCAGTCTTGTTGATTAAGTCTAGTTTCTTACTGAAGTTAACAATTTGTTCTACAAACAGTTACCTAATATTAGGTCTCAGTCCCCTAAGGACGAGAACCTCTGCAACTTTGCTAAATAGGGGGTCTTTGAATGTTTTGGGGGTCATATTTTTTTGGAAAGAATAGAAATACATCGGACTAGTTGGACCTGTTCTATGCATGGATTAAATCTCTCTACCTGGTGAACATACTCTTGATTACAATGTTTCGTTCAAATATTCATGTGTTTTTTTTCTTATCTTGAATACATATTTTGATTTGTGCAACATACATTTCATTTCCTTTCATCTATTGTATAACTTATTTTTACCCATATGCAACCTATCAAACAACTAATGGTTTGGTAAATATTTTTTTTTATTGCAACCTGTGAGAGTAATTGTGTTTTTGATACATTTTTAATGTCTTGAAATGATATTTTAAGTATCGAACTTCTTGCAACAGATTATTTATTGAGTAGTTTGTTGTTTCCCTTTGTTTTTCTATTATTTCACTGGTCTGTCATTAGTGTGCCACCAGCCAAGGAGGACCCTCATCTATATCATTCTTCCAACCCAACCTTCCTTTTGTCTTGATAGAATAACCCTCTGACCAACCAACAAAAAGTTAAAATAAACAATCATTCTAAACTGATAGGTGGCCTAGCTTCTTCCTTTAGCAGTTAGGTGTAGACCTTAGGAACAACACTACAATTGAAGCATTTAACCTTTGACATATCCCTCATATGACATGGCTTCTTAGACCTCCTTGGACTTCCTTTTTCTCTTTCCTTTCTCTTCTTCAGTTTGTGATGCAAGTAATTGGTTTTCCTCATCATCAATATAGATTCCTCTTGAGAGCAATCTGCCCATAACTTGTCAAACTCGGGTAACATCCTTCTTGCACAAATTCCTTGGAAAAATGGGTACCAAGAGGGAGGGAAACCATTTATCGTAGTGGTTACTAGTTCAATATCTTCTACTGGATATCCAATGGATGCTAACTGGTCTTTGATTTATGAGATCCTTGTAAAGAAGTTAGCTATCATCTCTAACTTGTTCATAGTCACATTTCTGAGTTGATGTTAAAGGGTAAGATTATGACTGGAGTTATTTATTTCATAGAGTATGGTTAGGGTTTAAAACATATCATTTGTAGTCTTTAGCTATGATACATTGGGTATCGGGTGATCTTTGATTGAGTCTATCAAGATCCTCTTGGCCTTCACCTCATTCTTATTGAACTTTTCCTTTGATTCTTCATCTTCAGGTTCTGGAAGAATATTCTTGATGTGATCCAACAATTCATTTTATTCTAGAATGAGTTGTATTCTATGCTTCCAATATATGAAATTATCTGATCCATCCAATCTATCTTTGACTCTCATATTGGTTGAAAGTTTTCGCCGCTAGAAACCCTAGCACTGAAAAACCTCGATTTTTCAAAATTAACTAAAATGCACATTGAGGGTTTCAGGGGGTGCACTAGGTTAGGGTGCACTTCTTTATGAAGAAATTATTTGCAATGTCCTTGGGATAGTGCTCAACGAGCTTGAAAAAGTATTGCAACTGGAAGGTGTTGCACGATGTCGCTGTAGCGATCTTCCTTCCAATGGTCAAATTGTTATGAAGGTAACCAACTCTGATACCATGTTGGATTTTCCTTATTTACAGAGAATTAGTGTTATGTTATCATTAAAATATATATACCATGTACTGAGCAGTAGCAGCATAAACAATAGACAAAATAACGCAAGAGATTTTTCCTAGGAAAACCCCAAATGGGGGAAAAACCCAACAACCTTTCTTAGATAGATTATGTTCACAAAGCAAGTCCAATAAGATAAAACCTAGAACAAGTGCTAGCTCAACCAGAAATAACACACCAGTTGTAGCAACAACACCATACAAAGGTAGC
>SNQJ01S0188552.1:0-16126 GCA_010110895.2 Picea sitchensis
ATACCTAGGGAGGTAATATGGGGTACCTAGGGAGGTACCCAATGGGAATGTAGTTATGTGTTATTAGTGGAAGTCATTTAATATATGGGAATGTGATCATTCAATGTAAGGTGGACTAGGTCCACTATATTAATAAAGGCCCATTATGGTAGTTGGATGTAATAAATGTGATAAGGCTCTCTAGAAGGATATTAGGTGATAGGGAGAGCTATATAAAGAAGTCTAGGCAATGTAATGAAACATAGTGAAGAATATTGTGATTGTACAAGAAAGGATTGCTTGAGGAGTGTTATCCTTCCATAAGGATTAATATATGGTGTTACCCTACCTCAAGGGTTTTCTCTATTTCTTGTGTTCATGTTATGGTGAAAGGTTTATGGTTTATTCTTGGTATTATTGAAGTATATTTTCAGATCTGGTATAGGTACTTAACAGTTTGATAGTGAAAATGACTTTTTCTCTCTCCCTTAAATAGGCATTCATTGAAAAGAAACAGTTTCTTATCATATTTTATGCATTTTTTGGGAATTGAATCATCATTCCATCAGTTTCACTTTCATACACCCTCTGCATAAACAACAACCACTAAAATCAATGCTCAACTAAAATCTATCAAACTTTTTACATCTTTGTTAGCAAACCTACATTAGTTTAAGGTGTAGGGCTTTGGAATAGGTTGAAAGGATAACTTTCCAAAGCTATCAAACAAACTTAGTATCTTGTGGTAGGGAGAGTGAAATCCAATTGTCATACAGGCTTGTTGGGATCCCCCTCTCACATAGGGGTTACGCACGAGGTCGCATTCGGGTGAGTTACAGAGATTATCCCTCCGTGGCCCAATTGTTTGTAGTGGTCGGATCGTATATCGGGGGTCACTTGAAGGTATACCCACAATGTTGAGTGGAAGCCTTTCAAGTTGATTTCAGACTTCTTATCCTACCCATACATTCTGATTAGACTGTTGACTGTACCCGCCCAGGGGCTGACTACGAGTTGGTGACCTTAGTAGACATAATATTTAGGGTCTTCCACAAGGTGATGGTGAAGGGAAGTCTCACTATACCTGGAACAGACGTTGGTCAAACTCACTCGGGATTTTTGGAGGGTAAATCCACAATTACGACATGGAAGCTTGCATCAAGGCATAAGTCCATTAAGAAGGTCACCAACGTAACTGATCAACTCTATCCCCGCCCCTTCCTATTTAGATCTCGCGACGTTGGATTTCATTACCAACTAGTGGTTTCATCCTAACAAGGTTTGTTTGATTGATTGCTTCTCAGATTCATAGCGTGTGTTGTTTGTTTTACTTAGTGGACCTTAGGTTGAATCAGTGTTAATGGCATCGAATCCTAAGAGTACCAATGGAGGAACCCCTTCTTCTGGGGAACCTTATACCTTTCCTTTGTTTGGAAACTTTTGTCCTTCGTATATTGCCACATTGAGTCTTCCAGGACTCACCATCAGATTACCAGTTTGGTTGTTCCCCACTCCGGTGATCCTGAATCCTCCCAATAATCAACTACACCTAATACTTGAGATGTCAGTACACCACCCACACATCAACCTCACGTCAAATTTTCACCTTCTTCACCCATTAAGTCTCCTTCCATTTCTCCTTCTTCGCCTAGTGAAAGATCTAAAGCAAGTAGCCAGGGTGATTAGAAGAAGACAAAACAGAAAGAGAAGAAGAAGAAGAGCCCAAAAAGGACCAAGGCCCCAATAACATCTGATGTTGGATCCAAGCAACCGGTTACTGTTAATAGTACTGGGAGTGTTTATGAAGTCAACAAGATTAAAATGAAGAATTTGAAACCTAACTTCTCTTGTAGCCTTTGTAAGGGTGAACAATTTCCGAGGGATTGCCCCAGTCTTATCCAGGTCTTAGAAATGTGGTCCTCCACATCATCAACCTCTATCGATCATGTCGATGATACCCCATCACCTAGTGATGTTAAGGTTGGTAAGAAGAAGAAAACTGTCAAGTTCCCTTGCATGTTATGTAAAGGTGATCATTACTCTCACCTTTGTCCTCATGTGGATAAGTCTTCTTCTCTTTTGGAAAAACTTCAACTTCCAAAAGGTTATCGTAATATTTCCCCTGACCCATCGTAATTTGATGGATTGGTCAATCTGGTTCCATCCCCGGTCAGTCTGGTTGATCAGGTGGTCAATCTGGTTTCCTCCTCAATTGAACCACAAACCTAAGTAGTTGATCCAGTTCCATTATCGATCAGCCCCACTCTTCATCAAAAGAGTGTAACCCAAGTTGTCGATCTGTTTTTATCCTTGGTCAATCCCACTCTCCCATTAGAGGGTGACACCAAAGTGGTTGATCCGGTTTCTCCGTCGATCGATCCCATTCCTCCATTGAGGAATGCCAAAGTGACTAATCCAGTCTCTTCCTCGGTCAGTCCCACCCTTCATCTGAAGAGTGCCAAAGTGGACAATCCAAGTCCACCATTGGTCAATCCAAGTCCATCATTGGTCGATCCTACTCTCCCTCTAGAGAGTAAACCTGATACTACCCACATTTTTCTCATTGATACAGACTATACCGTGTTGGGGGGCATTCCTCCTTCTCCTGCAAAACCCCCTCCAAGTAATGAGGCCATCCTTTTTGATTGGGGTGCGCTAACTAGACCTCATCTTCCCTCTCACATTCCTTTCCAGATTACAATATAGGTTTGTGGTCGAGACTTTCCTCAAACACTGATTGATGAAGGTGCATTTGTTAGTATTTTGTCTTTTATTGCTTAGTAAACTTTGGGTTGTCTGCAGCTGGCGCCGGTTACACAAAATCTGTTAGCTTTTAACAGAAGAACTAGTCAACCTTTAGGGACCCTTCCTCAGTTTCTCGTAACTTTGAACAAAAAAAACTGTCTTTATTGATGTCATGGTAGTCCGAGACCCCTTGGATTTTGCTTTACTCCTTGGGAAATATTATGTCTATTCCATGAAAGCTATTGTGTCCACTCTTTTCCGTGTGATATCCTTCCCTCACGATGGAAGAATTGTGACTATTGACCAACTTTAATTCATTGGTCCTGATGGGATTACCTCCCTAACTAGTTCTTATGTGATGACAGTATCACCCCCGTCGCATGTCAATTATGTGGCGTTATCTCCCATGATTCCAACTTTCAATGATTTGGATCTGGTAGTTGACATGGTGATTTCTTTGGTAGGGCTCTTGGAGCTTGATCTCCTTACCCCTATCGAGACCCTCAATATGTGTTCCTTCTAGAGAATTTTTCTTCCATCCAGAGAAGATCACTTGGAAGCCATGACCGAGATTTGTCCCTTGACATGGTGTCCTTCCAGAGCATTATCCACTTGGAATCCATGATCAAGACGGAGTCATGATCATAGTTTTTCTTATCTGTAGCAAGCTCATTAAAAAATGAAATAGAGGCTTTGAGCATAGTTTTTTTCTCTGTAGCAAGCTCATTAAAAAATGAAACAACAATCTGGGGATCAAACCTAAAACCTTGAGCATAGTTCTTTTCCTGTGTCAAGCTCGTTAAAAAATGAAACAATTACCTCTCCCTTCAAGTTGAGTCTTTCGAAAGATCTCGTAGATGTCGAGTCGAGTCTTTCATCAGGTCTCATTTTTTAACCTTCATTTCATCCCCATGTATCCTTTTTCTCCATCTAGCACAAAAATTGGTGACAAACTCAAAGTCAATGAATGAATTGAAGCTTGGGGGGCATGTCTACAGCGTTTGATGATCATTATGGACTCAAGCCACCAGTTTTGAAGCTAGGTCCAGAGTACCGATATTAGTCTTTGTTCTTTATCGTGCTCGTAAATACATGAGAATGCATCCGGGTAAAATTTTATCTCTTTTTCGGACCTGTATGGATACATGAAAAAGGAACCCCTGGAGTCTCCTTTAATCTCTTTTTGGACTCTCTAAACATGAAAATATTGCCGAGTGATCTTGCTTCCTTTCCCACTCGTTAAATAGTTTGAAAGGGCGTCTTTCGAGTGATAATTTATCTCTTTTTCGGCCTGGTAAGACTAACATTACAAAAAAAGACAACTTTGGAGTCATCTTTAAGTTCTTTTCAGACTCTCTAAACATGAAAAGCTTTCCGAGAGACCTTGTTCTCTTCACGCTCATTAAAGTATTTCAAGAAAACATCTATTGAGCGATAGTTTATCTCTTTTTCTGTCTCATCAGACTACTTTATGAAAAAGGAACTGAGAGAGTTCTCTTTTAAGTGTTTTTCCAAACTCTATAATCATGAAAAACCTTCGAGTTTTCTATCTTTGGACTCGTTAAAACAAGAATCGACATGCCCATATGGGATTGAACCCTTACTTCTTCCAGTTCGTTAAACAAAGGAAGAGGAACTTACCAAAGGTGAGTTATATCGAGCATGTGTTACCCTCCTCGAGCTCATTAAATTAAAAAGAGGTACTTGTCTATCTGGATGGGGGGAAAATTGAAGTAAGCAAGCCAAGCATTTTTTTGAGAACATTACCAGTAACCCTTAGCGTCTCCCTTGAACACGACACTTTGTCTTTATGCACATAGTAATTCGTTGAACCTCTGCACTGAGCCAATCCTTTGAGTTTATTTCACTCCTTTTGGTCACCCGAGGTAAGTCACAACATTCACTGCATCATCAATTTTTGGTCCATGTCATGTTTCTGCTCTCGTGCCTCAGTGTTCAAGGGAAGTATCCGCCTCAAGAGTCAACCATCACAAATATCTTGCCTCAATACCTATGTCAGTCCATGTTCATTTGATCTACCAATTACATCTCTGTGTCTGTTTCGTGTCGTTGATGGGGGATACATCAAGGCCCTCCTGTGATGAGTCTATTCTTATCGACTTCAACACATTATCTGGGAACTAGACTTCGAAACTAGTTAGTACCTTGGGACCTGCATGCCTCAATGGTAGGCCTCCTCACATCTGACAATGGGTTTACATCATTGACCTCTGATCGAATGATTCCATGAATGTTTGACTTCAACTCATCTATTCACATTCATTGGAATGTACTAGGGTACCTTGGGAATCATTGACATTAATGGTGATTTCCCTCGCACTTGTTAATAGTTTACATCATTGACCAGTAATCAAGTGGTTTCTACCATGTTCAACATCAGGAAATCTATTCACATGGTTAGATTCGTACTACATTGGGATCAATAAGAAGACCCTAGGTTGAGTGATCACTCTGATATGTACTTTGCCTAGGTTGCGACGAAGTTTCTCTTGAACAAATGACACATATACTGTCAAGTAGATCCACTTTGTATTGGTCGTGGCTATGTCTTGTCATTTCATAGACCCACTGTGTATTCTTCATGGCTACGATCAGTTTAGGTAATGGGAGTATAGATCCACAGTGTATCCTCGGTGGCTATACCTTTTATCAATACAATTATGGATCCGCAGTGTATTTTATGGTGGCCATATCTTGCAAGTCTTTATCACCCAAGAACAGGTATGCCTGCCCTAGGTTTGAAACATGTCATAATATTTGTTGGATGTTTGTGTGTAGCTTCTATCAGGTTCTTTGCGTCTATACCCTTGCTTGAAAGTCTACAAAGCATTCCAGTTATCAATTCTCATCTTCTAACTTCATACTTTGGGGGGCAATCTCTTACACATCAAAATTACTCACTTTGATAGTGTCGCAAGTGTCGTCATTGCAAGTGTCGCAAGTTTCGCATTTTGCTCACAAGTGTCGCAAGTGTCAGGAAAAGTATGTTTCCATAATGCCTATGTCGTACCTATAATGACATCAGAAAGACACTTGAAACACCTCAAACATTTGATTTGGAAGAAGGGGAATGGTTAACTAGGTTTATGAACCTCTTGCCATTTGAAAGAACCACTAAAATTGAGTTTTCAGAGGAGAACGCTCCCCTATACCTCTATTAGGAGTGCTAGTGCCCCCCTATAGACTATATGGGAGCGTTATAACACTTTGTCTACCCTTTTGGAGGAGCGTTTCTACTGTTAGGAGTGTTGGCGCCCCCCTATACATTAGTAGGGAGCGTTATAATGCCCTGACTGCCCTTTTGGCGGAGCGTTACCTATTTTGGGAAACAGTTGGCTTGTTGAGAAGAATGAGTGAAATGTTACCTAGCTCTCCTCGCTCCTCTTCGGGAGGCACAGGCATGTATGGATCTCTAGAAAATTTGATTCCAGCGTAGGGGTAGTCCTCTATCGCCAAAATTTTCCATGCCCACCAGTCAAATAATTTTTCATCAAATGCATCTATGGTCCTCCCTCCCCCCTGTCATGGCAGCAATGCTTCCCATCTACATACTACCAGGAAAGAGGCCACATTCCCCCATATAGTCTCTCTCAGACTCAGACTAGGCACTCTTGAAGAAGAAGAAAGAGAAAAGGATAGTGCTAAACCCAAAGTCCGTGTTGTTGCGCTCTCGACACTCTGTCAATTGCCTCTTCATGCATGTGAGCATGGTCATACTCCAGTCATATATATGTGCCTCATGGCACTGAATAACACAATGCATGTGCGCCTAGGAAACTTGTGACGGGTTGCGGATCCAGTAATCCGCCTAATAAGTAGTAAGATCACCATCAGTTTCAAACTGGTGATCTTGTGAATAGACACTTGATAACCTACCTTCTCAGTGTCGACATCATAGTACATATTGATGTAGTCCTCAATGTTGAAAGGCCCAGGGGGAAATGACTACAGATTGACTGGTTCCCCTCTCCTCAAGAGGCCAGTCAAGAAGTAAATATCCTCAATTGTTGGAGTCAATGAATGCCCCTCTATCATGAATGCCTCTACATCCGGATGCCAATACTCAACCAGGGTATTCAGTAGCCTGGGTTGTACCCTCATAAATGGACACCAGAAGAACTTCCACAACCCACATTGTTTCAATGTGGCAATGGCAACAGGGTTCTCATCGACCAATATATCAATGTCCTCATGTTCCCTCTCCCTCCAGTGGACATACATCATGTTCCATGGCAGATAAAAAGGGATTTAGCTCTTGCATTTTAATTTTTTCAAGCCTTTTGAGGGTGTACGCAGGTTGTTTTGGCCATAGTCGTGTATGTATGCTAGTTGATTTTTTTCTTCCTATGTACATACGTGGGATTTCCTTGGATAGCCCGCGTACACTCATGGACGCCCTTTTTGGGAGAGCACGCCCCCTAAAAAATAAAAATAAATGCATAAAGAAAGAATGGAAACGCAGGAGGGATACATTTGTACTTGCTTGGTCAGAGAAGAAGTTTGTTTCGTCCTCTGAATCTCCCAAAACAAACTTATTTAGAAAAGGGCCTTTTTTACCTTTGGTCAGTTTTCAAAATACAATGGTGAAAATGAGTTGTCGGCTTCTATTTATAGACCTTTTTGGTCCTTTTTTCCACTTTTTTGACCCCCTTTGTCATTTTTTCTGGCTTGGAAATCAATTAATTTTGTTCCTGAGTTTTCTATTGGATGTTACAATATACTTTTCCTTTTGGTTTGGTAACTTTTTGGGAGATGGGCCACTTTAAAAAATCCTTTGGTAAAAGTCATTTTTTCCAACTTTTTTCATATAAGTTAGGATTTCACCTCCACTTTCTTCATCTCGTTGTCTTTTCCTCTTTTCCATAGGATCGATCCCACCGAAGTGTGACACGGAACCATCATTGTTGCTTTAGAAGTTTCGTAATTAGGTGGTAGAGCCTACCTTTACATGGATGCCCTAGATAGATCCTTGTTGCATTTTGGCGTCCATGTTGTCTGTAATGACTATAGGCTTGGGATTCATTGTTATTCCTATCAGCATTACAAGATTGAGCCTCATCTTTCTGATGCACCATCACTCTTGGCCTCATCCTTGGGACTCCCAAAATAAGATCGCTTTGTTGTTTTTCAAGCTCGCTTTGAAATCCAAAAGCACATCCGATGATACCACATTTATGATTTTCAATCTTGTTTGCATTAACTGAGAAAAGTAACCTCCTAGAGTTTTTTTTAAGCCCTTTCAGACTCTCTAAAAATGAAAATATTGCCAAGCAATCTTGTTTCCCTTCACACTTGCCAAAATCAAATCTGAAGGCAGGTCTATCTGACGATAGTTTACCCCTTTTTTGGTCTAGATGGTTAATTGTACAAATAAATGTATACTCTAGGAACTTAGGTTCACTAGAAGAGTATTAACAGGTATAATTTTAACCCCTTTTAAGGCCTGAGGGACTAAATTTACAAAAAAATGAACATTCTCTTTGGTTTTGGTTTATCACCTTTTTCGGTTCTCAAAGATGAATTACGAAAAATGAACCCCCACGGAGTCCATAGTTAATCTCTTTTCAGACTCCCTAAAATTGAAAAGATTGATGAGTTACCTTGTCCCTTCACACTCATTAAATTGGTCTAGAAGAACATCTTCTAGCATGAGTTTACCCCTTTTTCCGGCCTGTAGATTATAGAGGAAAAAGTTATGCCTCGGGAGATTCATCTCGTCGGGAGAGTTCTCCTCAATAACTTTTATACTTTTTCGAGCTAAGGGGACTAAATTTAGAAAAATACTATGAGTCCATAGTTAAGATCTTTTCATACTCCTTAAAATTGAAAATATTGTCAAGTGATCTTGTCTTTGTCACACTTGTTAAAATGGTTTTGAATAGATGTATTTTCGGTGCTATTTTACCCCTTTTTCGAAACGACTAGACTATATCCGAAAAGGGTACTCCTTGGAGTCTTCTTTTGTGTTTTTTCAAACTCTCTAAATGTGAAACAATTACCAATCTTACCTTCTATGGGCTCATTAAAAATTACACTGAAGGGGGTTTCATTGTGTCTTGCTAATCACATTTTCATCTCTGCGTCTTTGGCCTAATGTTGGCTTCATGTTTCTCTCAATTGAACCTTTGAAGTATGCCTTATACACAAGCCGTGTATCACTTTGCCTATACGACCTGACACCTTGACCCATGGAGGAATTTTCTCTGAGTGTCCTTTTCCTACACATATATTCTTGCTCTAAGCATTAATGTGTTCCTTGCGCCTAGAACTAGTATTCTTTCTTGCGACACTCATTCCTCCTTTGTAACATAACATTCTTTATTCTTTTTCAAGCTCTTTAAAAAATTGAAAAAGACAAAAAAAATAAAAAAATAAACCCAAAAAGAGGGGACGAGAAATATATATTCTTTTTTGGAAGCACAATGAGTCACCCTTGGACAAAGTAGATCCTTTCATTTGTTCGTCAAGCATTGGGATCTAATATGACCTTAGGAAGTTGTTCTTGCTACATATAGTTGTGTCCTCCTCTGTTTGGTTACTCTTCCAAACACATGGAGAGTTTGCATTGCCTCTTGCATTGTGAACTTATGTCAATGTCATGCTGCCTGAGTCTGATCATTTTGCATGCTTTATTCCAAGAGAAGTTTCACCCAACCTGAATCATCCTTTTTGCAGTTTGTCTCTTGACCTCATGATTCGGCCATCCTAAAAGTCCAGTCAAGTCCTGATTCAAAATCAACGAAGTTCTTTGCCTGATCATTGAGATCCTTTTGTCTTTTCCTGACGAGTCATCGAAGACCTCTAAGTAGTGAATTCATACACTCACATTATACTCCTACCCGAGTTTTGAAGATCTTGAAGTTGTTGTTCGACCTATGAAGACCTCATCTCCAACCATTGGGCATTATTGGCTTCTTGAAGATGGATCTATACTTGTATATATTTGATTTTGAGATGTAGATCTATTGTGTATTTCTCACGGATACACTTTATATAGTCATATGACATGGATCTACAATTTATTTGATTGTTAGCCATGATTTATTTCATCCTGAGCATGGATATGCCCATCCCGGAGAGATAATTGTTATTTTTTCAAATGGCACCTCCCGAACTCTGGTCCTGGGCTCACTTGTTTTTGTACATTGGTGAAGATTTTGTAATGTATTTTAGCCATAATATGCTCTTCTGACCTCACACATTAGGGGTAATTTGTTATAACCCTAAATTTCTCTATACATGCATACATGGATTTTGGCCCTCTTGCATTTTTTTACTAAAGTACTGTTGAGTTGCCCTTCTTAATTTTTTTTTTTTTGAAGATGTACATGTGTTTCACCATTAATTATCGTGTACAGACGCTTGTTGCACCACTACAACTCATGTACATACACATGTTTCACCATTATAGCCCGCATATACTCGCAAAAGTTGCAAAAAATAAAAAGTTGCAAGGAATTTGTTGAGATTACGGGTTATTGGGTAGTTTCCCAACTAATCCATTTGCTATAGCCCATCACCCAACTGAATAAAAATCCTTTTCTCATATAAAATGAGGTGTTGGGGTCTCATTTTACATATAAGCATAAGAATAGTGAAAATATGCTTGATTTAACTTCCCCTCCTTGCCCAAGATATTGCAGCCCTTTTGTGAGAATTTTCTAGTATTCCATTATTATCTCTTCTTCCTTCATAAAAAACCATTCACTTCCCAAGAAGAGATCATAAAGTTGAGAGGAGAATCCATAAAAAGGTTGTTATTGGATAAATCGGTAGGTGCAGACACTAACTGATCTCCCTAGATCCACCTGGATCTAGAACAAAACATGATAGGACATGACTCTTTCTCTAAGTTTCAGTCATTGAATATACTACTGAGAAGGAATGAGTGACATACCTTTATATCACTTCCTTATGTCTCTATTGTTCCTACTTCGCTCTGGTGCTCTTGTGAAATCAGGTCCAAGACAACCTCAAACCAACCAAAGTGAAGCTAACAAAATATATTCAATGTCAACCTATGCATATGATCAAGTATTTATGCAATAAAATAAGAGTGATTTTATGGGAAAGGGACATGTCACTGTATTATATTAAATGAAAGTAGAAGATACAATCAGATCACCTTGATGTCGCAAGCTTCCTTTTAGTGATCCTTGGTTCCAACACACACACTTTCTCTACACTTTCATGAAGAAGATCCAATACAACTTGATAGACAAACAAAGTCTTCAAGCTTCAATCCAAACAAGGTTCTTCACACAATTCTTTCATCAATTCTCCATTCGATCTTGCTTAACCTCTTCCTTGAGAAACCTTTCATTATATAGGATAAGGAGAGATGGTTAAAGGGATGAGGATGATCCCACTAAATATGAGAAGTCAGTAGGATGCCAACCATGTGAATGCCAACTCATTTTCTAGAAGATACTCTTCTAGAACCTTCGTAACTTACTCTTCCTTTCAAGCTTCAAAACAAGTTCGCACCCTACCTATAGAGAAGACTGCGAACACCTCGCAGGCTAGGTATAGGGTTGCCTATGAGAATCAATATTCTCGCACCCTATAACATAGTCAACCTGCAAAATCATATTAAAAATATGTTATGTGGAAGAAGACAATAGTCACTTTTCTCAGGAAAAAATTCCTTATGAGAGCCTAAACACATAACTGTAGTGACATCACTAGAGTGACCAAAATAATGTGTAACAGAATGCCCCCCAAAGTATGAGGCTGGAAATCGTGACAACCAAAATACTTTGTAAAATGTGTGTGTGTGTGTCAGAAACAAGGAGCGCACCAAATCAGAAACCTGTAAACAACCAAGCATATGCAGAATATAATACTAGTTCTGAGGTAGGAATTCCCATGCTAAAACCACAAATGAATGAAATAATAAATGTAGGTTATGGCCACCAATCATACACCCAGGATCCATGTTGCCAAAATTCTACATAGCCACCAGGAATACACTGTGGATCTATGTTAGAAGACTCGAATTAATACATAGCCACGCGACATACAATGTGGATCTATGTGTCGATACAAATCATACATACTCCATCACAACCTGGATAAAAAATGAGACCCAGGGTCTTCAATCTCGTCACCTCAAAGTATGAATCTAGCCATGTGATTACATGTGTTGAAGTTGAACATGGTAGAAACCACTTCATTACCGGTCATTGATGAAAATCATTAACAAGTGTGGGGGAAATCATCATTAATGTCAATGCCTCCCAAGGTACTGAAGTACAATCCGAATGAATGTGAATGAATGAGATGAAGTTGAACACTCGACGGAATCTCTTGATCAGTGATCAATGATGTGAAACCCATGTCGAAAGAGAAGAGACCTATCATTAAGGCATGTAAGTTCCAAGGTACTAAATGCTTTTTAAGTCTTATTCCCGGATAATGAGTTGGAGTCAACGGAAAAAGACTCGTCAGAGGAGGGCCTTGATGTATCCCCCATCAATGAAATGAAATAAGTAACATATTTTGAGGGTGAATTAAAGTATGAATATGATTCGAAACAGACATAGGGAAGGCCGACATGGTAAGAATGGACAACTGTAGATGGCCGACTCAATGGAGGGCTCGTTTGAACTTCTCTTGAACATATGAACGACATGACAAAGGACTTGGCAACACTAACTCAAAGACGAACCAAGATATGACCTTGTAACAAGTCAGATGAGAGACAAATGGATTTCCCAACCTGGATTCAAATGATGAAAAGGAGGTGTCATGTTCAAGAGCGACGCTTAATGCCATTAATACGAATACAAAAACACATCCCTTTCCCAAAATTTCCCCCACCATTTTTGGCAAGTACCTCTTTATTTTTACACAAGCTTGAGGAGGATAACATATGCTTGTTGATGTAAGCTCATCCTTCAGACGAGTCCCTCGAAGTACATTTAACGAACCCTAGGAAGGAGTGGTTCGGTCCCATAAGGGCCTTTCGATGTTTGTTTAACGAGTATAAAGATAGAAAACTCGGGGGTTTTTCATGTTTTGAGAGTCTGAAAAGCACTTAAAGAGAACTCTCCCAATTCCTTTTTTGTAAATAAGTTTGATGAGACAAAAAAAGTGATAAACTATTGCCCGTCGAATGTTTTCTTCAAATACTTTAATGAGCATGAAAAGAACAAGATCGCTCAACAATCTTTTCATTTTTATGGAGCGTGAAAAGNAGAGATTAAAGGATACTCCCTTGCATTCGTCATTTTCGTGTTACCATGACGAGTACGAAAAGATGAGGAAAAGTATACTCGGTTGTGTTCTCATGTATTTTCGAGTGCGAGAACGAAGGAAGACTAAGCTTGAGGTTTTTCCTAAAAAAACCCTAAAAAAGTAGTCGTACATGTGCCAAAAAGAAAAAATACTCGTACACCATCGTTCGAACTTTGAAGTCACTATATCTACAAAAAACCATGCTCACAAGGCTATTAGGGTATTAGGGTTTTTAAGAAAAGCAATAAAAATAATATAAAAAATCAACAAGAAATAGTAAAAAGTGAATAAATATGGGTGAAAAAGCCTTTTTTATCATTTCATTGTTACTTTGCCAAAAACTTGTCCAACATACCTCATTTTTCCCCCAATTTCTTCACTCAATTGCAGGAGGTACAAGCGATCATTTGACAAATGGTTTCAACCAACAAAGTAATCTCCTAATTTTCCAACTTTTCCATGGTTTACTTTTGATTTTTATTGGCAATTTTAGAGTTTTAAGTCCATTTTAGGGTCGGTAGATGCGCTCAAGCATTCTCACAGGTGGGCCTTTCGGGACCTGCAAGAGTATAATATTTTCACAGGTGGGCTTTAGAGAACCTGCGAGAATCTCACACTGTGCAAAAGCTTCACCTGCGAGGGCTGAAAAATATATTTTTGTGTGTGGTTTTGCTCAATAAAAAATTATGCAAGAGGTTAAAACAGGTTGATGACTTCCTTCTCATGGTTGCATTGTAGGTGTTGACCATCACGATGTTGGAATGGAGGGAAAGAGAACACGAGGAGGATGATTCCATTGCTGGGAATCATTTGGGTACAGTCGCTGCCCTCTAGGAATGTGGGCTCTTAAAATGTTTTAGGATCCCGGGCATGAGAGCCCAACTCAGATTTTAGAGTACTTGGTCCACATGTGGGATGTGGATCAATAGTTATTTCATGTAGGGGTCCACACACTGATACTAGACATCGAGGATAGATATTTTCTGATGGGGTTGTCATGACATGGATACCATGCTACTCTGACCGGAGGTAGAGGCGACGAACTTCCTATGAGCGAGCATGTTCGTCGATATTGTGTTCCCGAGGCAGAGAGAAGCAAGGGTAAGGTTTCCATTTGGGGGGTCCAAGATTTGACCCTACATACTATATTGTTTACCATTGCATGAATGGATAGGAGCGCGGCTCTGCACTTGGCTCTCCAAAGTTATTTCCAATATGCAATAGAGTGCACAGAGCCTCAGGTTTTCAACTAGTCAGACACGGTTCTCTGCAGTATGAAGAGGCAACTGAAAAAATGTAGAAGGGGTGACCTGAAGTAGTTCAGGTATGAGTCACTTTTGGTGTCATTCTTTCTCGAGAGGGTCCCACTATTGTGAATACAGGTAGATTGGGGTTTACCAGCCCCACGGGATCTGAGGATGTTGAGGTGGTGTAACCTCATGGCTCGACACATAGCAGGACCTATAATCAAGTATAATGATTCATTTTTTGACTGGTTGAGACCCCAAATGCTAATGATCGATGACTACGCATATGCTGGTTTGGATTTTCGAGGAGATACGGATTTGGTCCTGCCTGAGGATGCTCAGTGGGGTGACTTAGGTGAGAAGTACACATTTTGATCTTTTTTAATGTTTTTGTAAATTTTATTATATAAAATGTTTTTATGTTTATCCAAGGACTAATCAAAAAAATTCTTTTGATGACACAGATGTGGGGCTGTATCGACCTCCAGGAACATCTCCCATTTAGAGGCGAGGAGAAGCAGCTCCAGTGGCAAGATGGGATGTCGAGGACTACGAGGAAGTGGAACAAACCATAGAGGGGTTGACTGTGGATGTTATGGACATCACTATTGGGGATATCCCGAGACGTTATCAGTGCCATACTATGGGTGTGTCCAAGTCTCTCAGTTGACTTCTCCATAGGGTAGCCCGAGCAGTTGTATGTTATCATGAGCGTCATCCGTGATGCTATTTTGTAGAAGCTATGGGCTTCATATTTTGAGATTTTGATCTTTGGACAAAAACTTTTTGTAAAAACTTTTGATCGTTATATACATATATATGGCTTCTATCAGCTTATTTTGTGTTGTATAATACATGTGATGTGTGATTGGTTCATAAATGTCCCAAATTTCTGTCTAACACATAATTAGCTAAAGCATCAGTCAATGTATTTAGACATCTAGGAATGTGTTGATATTCGATATAATCAAAATAACGTTCCAAGAGGTGAATTCGTAAATATACCCATAATAAAGTAGGACTTCATATAGCATAGACATTACTTAATTGTAGCACTACTAGCTACGAATCGAGTCATATAACCAGGTGGAAGCTATCAAGCGAAATAGCATCAATCAACAATTTGATGAAGATGCTATATTCTGCGATATTATTGGTCGCACGACCGAGGCATACACCATGTAGACTGATAAGTTCGTTTGTAGGTGCATAAATTGCCCATGCAGCAGAAGCAAGGTTATGAGTACTACAACTAGCACCATCGGCGAAGCCAATGTGGGGTAGCGAAGACTCCGACATCTAGAAACCAAGCACAATGCAAGATAAGCGGTCGAGGGCAGAGACCAAATAACGAGAAATCATACTAATGTAACACACAAAAAGTATGATACAATAAAATACAAGCACTCATGCACAGGTGATCTTAAGCATAGTACTTCTTTAAGTACAACCCATTTCTAGGTTCACTTAAAGGGATATCGTCGTAGTCCACCAACTCGTAATCTCATTTCTCCAACACTCATCTGATGATATAAGGACCTTGCCACATAACTTCAAATTTTCTAGCTCCTAGCATATCCTGATCTTGTTCGTAAAGGAGAACCATATCACCTTTGAAGAAAATGCATGGCTTGACATGTTTGTCGTATTGGGCTCTGACACGTTTCTTCTGAGATTCTATAACTAGGGTGGCATCACGACGGGTTTCATCTAGTTGCATGAGATACAACAGACGCTCTTCTTCTCCATAAGTGTTTGGGAGAAGTTCGATGGCTAGTTTTAGATAAGGCATCTCACATTCAATCGACAAGATGGCTTCTAGACCATAAACTAACTAGAAAGGTGTAAACCCAATAGCAGACTTAATGGATGTCTGGTAAGCCCACAATGCTAAA
>SNQJ01S0188554.1:0-14590 GCA_010110895.2 Picea sitchensis
ATTCTAACTTTCCAGAAGGTAAAGTTTGTTCCATTAAACAGAGGGGCCTTATTGGTTGAATTTCCTTCATGGATTGACATGTTTAAGCTCTAGGATCTACCCTTAGATAGAAGGGGCCAGATCTGATACCAATTGTTGAACAACTGAGCAGGGGCGGGGGTGAATCAGTTGTTACCAAGCTTAAACAATTATTGTTATTTTAAACTCTTTGCAGAGAACTGAATGACAATCACAATAATGAAGGGAAGTAAGCAATAGAACATTCATCATCATTCACACATATGAAATATACAGAGATAGATATTTCCCGAGGAAACCCATAAAGGGTAAAAACCTATTCTTCTTTATATGATAAGTAATCTTTACATTCTATACATTATCATACTTATGAGCACCAACTCATAATGAGGCTACAACCTCTGTTTTGAAAGCTGCAACTTACTGAGAGCACCAACTCTCTAGTTTCTCTTGCACCCACTAGAAGGAATCACCAACTCCCTAAGTGTTCCAGCACCAACTCTCTGGTTTCTCTAGCACCCACTAGAAGGAATCACCAACTCCCTAAGTGTTCCAGCACCAACTGGATGGAAGCACCAACTTCCAGTCACACAGGAACCAACCTGTATAACAAAGAACAACAGTTCTCCCTTGCACCACCCTGCCACCCTGGTTTCTCTGGCTGAAACCAGATGGAAGCTACAACTCCCTGTGTTCAAGAACACACTTGAACTTCTGAGGACAACAGTCCTCCCTAGCACCTCCCTTCCACCCTGAAATAGAAAGTTTGCTATATATAAATTTATCACAATGATACAATATTTATCATTGGCTTACCAGGATTATCACTATTCTGCTATGTTGCTCTGCTCTCCTGTATCATTCTCTCTTTGTCTGCATCTTCCTGCGATTTCTGATCTTCTGTTTTTCTCTACAAGAGAACCTCAACCTTCCTTTAGTGTCTCACTGTCTTGTTGCACACATGCCTTGCGCTTTCTGTGCTTCTGCCTTTTATGCTCTGTGTGCCATGTCCATTCAATGCACCATTCCTCTTCTCTATATTTCAGCTACTGCACACTCCTCCTTCTACACTCCTGAATCCCTCTCAACAACAACAACCATTTCTTCTTTCTTCTGCCTTCTTATAGTCTCTGTGGACCTTGTGCATTCCCTATTCGCAATGCTTCTACATGCTATTCATGTTGAGTGCTCTGCCTATTCATCATTGCAACTCTTCAGCTTCTCTGGATGTTAAACCCATGTGTCCATCATCACTGGGTGTTGTGCTGAGATTCCTTAGCCTCTCTAATAGTCGAAACTAATCCTCTCTGTTGCAATTACAGGCTTCAATGCTCATCCATCTGTCAATTGCCTCTATGAACAGTCTTCGTTCCACTAGAAGATTCCTTGAGACTCTTCAGCTCCTCTGGCAATCACACAGAAGTCTCTTCGAGTCCTCTGGCAGAAACCATTAGTGGTTTCTAGCAGTTACACTGTGAAACTCCAAAGACCGCTTCAGCAACTGAATCGCCACTAATCAATTAACTGTGAAGAGCAACAACAACCCTTCGATCATATTCCTGAATAACCTGCACCGTTGGATCATAAATGAAGGGTCTCGCTTATTTCACCATTTCGCAATTCGGCCTTTCGATGTTTTGGCATTTCGGCATTCGGCTTTTCGGCATCCCTGTGGTGAGGCATCTCGACTCTCCAAGTCGCGATCTTGTGCTACCTCCTCCCTTGAGCCTTCGTCGATGTGACCATGGGTTATGACCAAGGGCCAATTTTGAACATGTATTTCGCATTTCGCGTTTCAGGGATTCTGTGATGAGTCATCTCGACTCTCCATGTCCCAAACTCCGAAAGGGAGCTTGTCTCTTCGAGCTCTTCTCTACAGCTCTTCGACAATGTGACCACAAAACGGTGACCATAGCCTTATTCGAAAATGCATTTTGGTGTTTCATCATTTCGGCATTCCTGTTGCAAAGTGTTTCGACACTCCAACTCCCAGTATCTGAAACCAACACCAAAAGATGTTTTTTGCATTTCGTCATTTTGGTATTCCGACATTCCTTGTGATGAAGTGTTTTGACACTCCATCTCTCGCTATCTGAAATCTACAAAAAAAGGTGTTTCAGTGTTTTGCATTTTGCAACTTCGGGACTCCTGTGATGAAGAGTCTCGACTCTTGACTCCTCCAACTCCTGGTATCCAAAACTCTGGTTGATGTGCCTGTTTCAGAATTTTCGGCGTTTCACATTTCGGCACTTCGGGACTCCTGTGTTGAAGAGTCTCGACTCTTGACTCCTCCAACTCCCGATATCGGAACCTCTGGTTGATGTGCCTGTTTCGATTTTTCGAGGTTTCACATTTCGCGATTCCGGGACTCCTGATGATGAAGAGTCTCAACTCTTCCAAGTCCCAGTATCCGAAACTATCCTCCTGCTTTCAGGATTTAGGTGTTTCTCATTTCATGATCCTGGGACTCCTGATGATGAAGAGTCTGGAATCTTCCAACTCTCGGTATCCAAAACTGTCCTCTTGCCTTCAGGATTTTGTAACCCCGCTTCACCTTGCTCTTTAAAGAATGTGTGGGTTCTCTTGGATCCAATGCCAGTTAGACCTCGGGCTCAGATTTGATGTTCATCGAGAATTCTCAATGGAATCCAAAGATCACTATCGCTTCTCCTCCCGGGCTTACAGATCCTCCTAACTTGGAATAATTTCTAAGTGTCAGAGGCCTCGACCTTTGATCCATCTAAGATCCTGAGTACGCTATCTCTCTTGAGCTTTGGCAATGAGTTAACCTCGTCCCAAGTGCACACCTACGCACTGCATGCGACTTTGCGCTAATCCTCCTGAGCTTATGTTGTCGCTGTTTTTCCATTGTTGCATACTCTAATCTTTCCATCAATGACAAGCACACCTTCCTGTAAACATGCCAACAAAAACATCCACTACAGTGAGTTGGAGCATGTTCCACATTAGTGCCATGATGTTGCCATGATAGAGGGGAATGGGTTATGAAGTGTCATGTGGATGCTGTTATGACCCTATAATTCATAGTATCATCTGGTGACTAGAATTTTTTTCACTCTAGGTGTATTTTGGCTTGCAAATAATATTTCATTTCTGCAAGTTATTTTCAAGGAAAGGAAAAGAAAAGAAAATCCATGATTGTTGACGCTGAGTGGTGTTTCCTAACCCCGTGGAGACAGAAGCAAGGGAAGCAGCGCACCAAACCCTCAAAAAGTTCATTAAGCCTAAGTTTTGCCTCATATACTGCGTTCTTGCCTGGAGAATAAAGAATGTTCTTAGATCGACGTTCGATCTAGCGGCGCGTAGATCAATGGATAATAGTGGATTCCAGACCCCCTCAACTGTTCCATTTTTAACGGTGGGGGAGGGGGGAGGGTTCCAGAATGGTGATTAAAAAGTGTGCACAGATCTACGGTCATCATGGCAGCGCGCAGATGGACGGTCTATAGGCGATTCCAGACCCCCCCTCGACTGTTCTGCCTTTAACGGTGGGGGGGGTTCGGAATGAGGCATTTTTCTTTGGTGGGCCCTGTCCCAACGTGTCATCCATCCATTTTTTCTGATCCTCCATCACCTCTTTTGCATCCTTCATCTGCCTCTGTGCCACTCTTTCCCTTGTCCTTTCGTCCCTTAGCCACATCTCGCCCACCACCCATCCATGAATAATCAAACTTAGGATAAACAAAAAGAACAATAAGTTTATTAGATTAAATAATAATGTTAGTGTAGTTAGAATGGGTTAGACTTGTTAATAATAAATTTATCATTAATTAATTAATTAATGGTTAATAATTAAATTAGTTGTTAGTAATTAGGTTAGTTTGTTAATAAAAAATAAAATTTAAAAACGATGTAATAACATTAATAATAAAACAAAACTTAAAAATTAAAAAACATATAAAAACGTATATTAAAACATTAATGAATAAATAATAAAAAATAAAATAAAATAGAAAATATAATAAAACAAAACAAAACTAAAAAACAAAATAAAATATATAACAATCAAAATAAAGCAAAGTAATAAAACATGTAATAAAAATAATATTAAAAAAACAAAAACAAAAACAAAACAAAAAAAAAAAAAAACTAACACTATCCTAAGTTCTACCAACCCCACAACTCCACGCATACATCAAATCAAAAACAAATCGAAAACAAATCAAACGGCTGTTAAAAATTCTGTACCCCCCCTCACCATCCAAAGTTTAACGAGAGGGGGGGGGCAGGGTCTAGAATGGTTGTATTCCATTACCACCCCCTAGACACTTGTCATCCCCACAGGACATCGGACCCCCCCAAAAAAACCGCTTACCACCTCAGGGGGGGTCCGGAATACCACCTATCCCAAAAAAAAACCGCTTTTCCCAAATTTCACCCATTTTTGCTTTTTCAGCATGTCATCTTCCGAAGCCGATTCCAGGCGAATGAAAGAGAATTTTAAGAAACTGGGAGATTTTTTTCACCGTAACGGGATGAAGAACAAAAACCTCTCTCAGTTTTTTCAAAGGTGCCACGAGCAGGGAGAATCGAAGCCATCTTCAAGGCCCTTTTTTCCAGTTTTTCATTTTTCCGTTACAGTCCTGATTTTGCGTGAGATGTTACGTCCAGATGGAGGCGAATTTGGAGAAATCGAAGGAGGTTTTTGTTCATCACATTCCCATATACAATAAACTCCTTCAATTTTTTCCCAGGTGTCAGCGTCGAAGAAAAACAGATGTCTGTTCGGACCCCTTGTTTACAGAAATTAGGCCCGTCTTTCATGGCGGACAGTTCCAGATTTTGGGGGATTTGTGGTTATTTTCGGCCGAGGTGGTTAAATCCGACTCACACAACTTTTTGGGGGATCTCCCCTATTTATTTAGAGGATTTCAATGTAAAAGGTTGTTGATCATTGCACCCAGGAAGGCTATTCTCTGTGGTATTTTTCTAATTCACCAGGAATACAAAGGGTCTTTTTCACAGGATTGCTATATGTCAACGATTGGTGAAGTTTGTCTTTCTTCGTTGAATGTGATTCTAATTAGTCTTCATTATGTTTCTCTCTTTCTAATTTTCAAAAGGAGATTTAACGCAGAATTTATCCCTGATACTATGTGCAGTGCTTTTGAGAATCTTAATGTTTTCCTTTGATACTACAATGAAGAAATTCTTGAATGCATTTTTGTTGTAGTTGATTATCTCGTCTATTCCTTCTCTACATCATTTTATCTCTAAAGGATCCAACGTATGCATTACCTTTCCCTATGGAAATACCTTATAAACCTGTGTTTAATTTCAAACTTGTCACAGGCCCCATAGCCCAATGGTCTTCTTTTGCTGTCTCAACCAGAAAAGTCCAAGAACATATCCTATTCTACATAGCTAGTCTAATATCCTATTTTAAACAAATCTAAATTTGACAGAGAGATCCCTCTCTGAGTCTTGGAGGGCTAGATCCCTGACTCGAAGCGGTTTTGATGTTGCCTCTGTGACTGCCTCCACAGCCTTGGGAAAATTACAGAGCGCTAAAAGATGCCACATGGAAGTGATAGATTTTGACCATGAGAGTTCAAGGAACTTTAAGAGGCCTTGAATTTTGATCTCGAGCTCATGATTGATCATGACCACAGTCGTTCGAAACATGTTTTTGAGAAGAAGATGATATGACCCTCAAGGAGAGGTTTTGAGATAGTTGAAGAAAGACAAAATCTTAATTCCCCATCCCTTAAAAGGATAATTAGGGGGATGGTTTTGTTACAGATTGGTATCAAAGCTAAAGGTTCAAACTCTAGGCTTTAATGGGTTACCAAGACCGCTTAGAATTATTTAAGAAGGATTTTCTTTGTTACCCAGAATGTTTTTTTTTAGTATTTATGTAAAATGCTAATGCCAATTATTCTTTCAACATGTAGGACGTGTTGGAAAGTCACTATGGTGAATGGTTTAGCATAGTATGGAAGACACCTCGCACCTCATGGATGAAGAATTTGATGGTCGTATGGATAGAGAAACCCCTACATATTTGATGGACACCATCAGAAGTCTAAAGGAAGACAATGAGAGGCTTATAAGAGCTCAGGATGAAATCAAAGCAAAGCCTGTCTGAAATCCAGAAAATCTGCAGCAACGTCTTAGAAATTCATAACTATAGTATTAAGAGAGGTTTAAAACCCCTTCGGATTCCCAAAAGCATGGAATGACTCACAATGATGTGAGAAGGAGTTCTTCCACAAAGAAGCATCTGGATGCCAAGAAAGGAAAATTGAGTGGAAGTGTTTCCATGAAGTCTTCTAGCCGGTAGAATACTTCAGGAAAACAATATCATAGTGGCACAGAATCCAACATTCCTAAGAAGACAAAGAGGAATAATTCCCATAGCTCTTTAACTGGAGAATTTAAGAAGGATAAACCTCCTACCTTTGATGGAGAGATAAAGAAAGGAGAAGAGCCTGAGGAATGGCTATTTGGTTTGAATAAGTACTTTCAAGTACTTAATTATTATGAGAATACCAAGGAAAGGATTGCAATATTCAATATGAATAGAGGAGCCTCCATCTAGTGGGAAAATATCAAGGAAATTAAATGCTTGAAGGAAAGAAAGATGACTTGGAAAAAATTTCAGAAACACTTCTGTAAATATTATCTATCTGAGAAGACTTATGATGAAAAAATAAAGGAATTCAATGAGTTTAAGTTGGGACAACTTACCATGGATGCATATAGTAAAATGTTTATGGAGATTTTGAGGTATGTTCCTTATCTTGTAACGTACCCATCCACCTATCATGGATCACACCACTTAAATATTTTGTGAACTACGATACGATATTGTAATGTTTCCATTACCAACAACTAAACAAGGTTTCTCTCATACTAATTAAAACACACAAATACTCTATCATGCATGATTATATACATATTCATAACGAAATTATACACACTCATATTATAATTATACACACAGCATAACAACATAAAGTCATGAAAACAATTGCATAATAATTACTGCAAAACATGATTTAACACACAAATTGTCACTTACATTTGAATAAATGACACCAACTGTGTGCATACCTTCCACGTTCCTCCGATCTTTATACCACATTGTTCATAAATTTCAACAGTGGGTCACCCCTGAGCTGGGGCTAAACTCCACTTGGGTAAGGGTTCCCAACCAAGATAAAATATCTCACTCAACAGGATCTCAGTCACAGGTAACTTAGTCACAGATGAATCAATTACAACAAAGTGTGTCACAGATTCCAATTCACACTGACAACCTACAGTCTCTCTTTCCCCACACGCTTGTTCCACCCCAGGAAGTGTGCCCCTTATCTTCTCAAAATTCCTTTAGTTTCCCCACTTCCCTTCCAGCTCTTTAGAAATTGGTCAGACATGAAGTCTTAGAGCCTTGTCGTGGTAGTTTGGCACCTTGGGAAATAAATACCAACAATTCTCTCACCTGGAGAGAATTCAATGTCTCAAGGGCCTGAAAAATTGCCTCTTCATTGTAGCTCTCCAAGATAATCAATATACATGTATTTGTGAAAGTAACAACAGAATACAAGTCACAATAACAATGGGTTCAATGACAATAATAGTCAGATCTCGTACCCCCCAGCTCAGTGATCCCCCCCCGTGCCCCGACTCGATCCCCAATTGAATGATTGGGAAAATGAACTAACTCCAATCTATATGTATACATGTTCCCAAATTGACACTCCAATTGAATGATCAGAAAAGTGTACTACGTACAAAATCTTTGGATGCATGTTCCCAAATTGACACTTGTCACGTTGAGAACTGACTTTAGCCACTTGCTCCCTCCTTAGGACTTAGGATAAAATAATATATCCTTGCTTTATACTTTTAAGAAATATTAATATAATATTCCTTTTTGGGTTTAATCCCATTTAACCTATCCCCCTTAACCTCGGTTAGTGGAGTTTAATCCCCCCATTCTATTTTACATGGTTGGTCTACTGCAGTGATGTATTTTAATTATAGTATCATCTTATTACATTTACATTCTCAGTACCACAGTACTGATCTTTTTCATCCTAGCTCACCAGACTAAAAACATAAATCTCACGCACTAAACCAGTGCACGCAGAACTTCGTGGATGTGTTCACTCTCCCTTTAATGTTACACCTTTGTGCCCTCACACAGGTGCGCATTAAAACATAATATATATAAAAAAAGGCTCTCTAGCCTTCAAAACCTGCACACTAAGTCAGTGTGTGTTGAATTCTGGAATGTGCACCAACTTGGAAATCTCTTCCTTTAGTGTGCCATCCTTTCACATTTACACTTGTGTGTGCTACATATGTTAAGTTGTTTCTCTTTCAGTGCGCCATTTCTGTGTACTTACATATGTGTGAAACAAGTATATTAGAATGCATGCTCTATCATTTTAAGACTGTGTGCACTCCTTTGGAATGATATTCACACACACTAACATACTGCGTGTAGAACCAAATTAAAGTTTTTATACTATCATCCCACGAGATTATATGTAAATGACAGTTACATTCATATGTACACTTGGGGTTTATCCTAAGGGTATTACAATCCCTTTCACTTTATTTATGTGTTATCCTCAGTGCAGTATATACACATGTACAATCAAAATTTCAAAAGTTCTCAAATAGATGTAGGTACTTTGCTCGCATAGCATCCTCATGCTCCCAATTTGTATCCTCAGGTCCATACCATTCCATTAGACCTTTACTAGCTCTATGGATCAATTCCAGAGCTGCTTGATCTTCTGAACTAATATGCACAGTAGATGCACTTGAAACCTTCCTTCTTGCTCCACCTGAGTCACATTCCAATCAATGATATGATTAGTATTAGGTACATAATTTTTAAGTAATGATGCATGGAATAAATTATGAATATGCATTGATGCAGGAAATTAAATCATATATTCTACATGCCTGATCCTTTCTAGGATTTCAAATGGCCCACAAAAACAAGTTGCCAACTTTGAGCAATTTCTCAATATCAGGGAATGTTTGTTGGCCTTTACTTTCATAAACACATGATCACCCACTTTAAATTCCATGTGATTTCTGCCCTTGTCAACATAAATTTTCTTCATGTTTTGTGCAACCTTTAAATTATTTTTTATTTTTATCATCTTCTCTTCCATTTCCCTAAGTAGTTCTGGCCCAATCACTGTGTGGTCTGTTGTGTTGTCCCAACTTACTCATGTGTTGCAACTTCTGCCATAATGTGCCTCAAATGGGATCATCTTCAGGGATGCTTGGTACCCATTGTTGCAAGAAAAATATAATAAGTGTATATTATCCTCCCATTTGGATGGTTTATCCATAACATTCACCCTTAGCATATATTCTATTACTTGATTCACCTTTTCTGTCTACCCAACTGACTCTGGATGATAAGTTCTACTAAAATGCAGATTTCTTCCAAATCCCTTGAACAATCCTTTCCAAAAATTGGAGGTAAATTTTGGATCTCTATCAAACACAATTGTCTTAGCAATTCCATGTAATCGAGCTATTAATTTCAAATAAATATCATCTATGTTAGCTTCCTTGTGAGTAATATTTACTGGAATAAAATAGGAAGCTTTGGTAAGCTTATCCACCACTACGATGATAGAATCATGTTGCTTTCCGGTTCTTGGCATTTTAGTAATAAAATCCATTGTTACCACTTCCCATTTCCACTCAGGAATGGGAAATGGTTGTACCAATCCAACTGGATTTATATTCTCATCCTTGACCTTTTGGCATGCCAAACACTTGGCAATGAAATCAACAATTTCTTTTTTCATCCCTATCCAATAATATTGGCTCTTGACAGCTGCAATAGTTTTCTCATAACCTAGGTTTCCAGCACAAGGTACATTATTCATTTCTCTCATTATCAGATTCTTCAATTCCCGAGAATTTGGCACATAAATTCTTCCTTCGTATTTGATAATTTCATCACTTTCCAGCTTATAGTCCTCCACTTTCCGTTGTAATTTACCTTGCTAAAGTTTTCCCTTTACCTCCATGTAATTTTGATCTAATTTTGCAGCTTCTATGATTCTTTCTTTAAAATCTGATTGATACATGCTAATAGTTGTAGCATGCATCTCATGCATCCTTCTGTTGAGTGAATCAACCACCTTATTCTATTTTCCTTCGATATGTTTAATATCAAAATCATATTCAATGAGGAAACCTAACCACTTGTTTTTCCTAGAATTTAGAGTTGGTTGTCCAAAAAAGTATTTCATACCACAATGGTCTATCCTCAACTCAAATATTTTTCCCATGAGGTAGTTCCTCCACATCTTCAAGGCATGCACTATGGTTTCCAACTCCAAATCATGATTTTCATAGTGTCTTTCATGCTCCTTCAACTTCCTTGATTCGAATCACACCACATACCCATTCTGACTAACTACTCCACCTAGTCCTTCTTTACATGCATTGGTACATATAATGAAGTATTCATTTGGATCAACAATCCTTAGTATTGGAGAACTTGTTAATAAATTATTCAAGTGTTGGAAACCGCTTTCACAATCTTGTGTATGGTCAAACTTCACACCCTTGTTCTGCAAAGAAGTAATTGGGTGTGCAATCTTTGAAAATCCCTCAATAAATATCCTGTAGTAACCTATAAGGCCTATGAATGATCTCACTTCTGAGACATTCCTTGGTGTCGGCCATCCCTCAATGGTATTTATATTTTCAGTAACTACTATTATCCCTTCCTCTAATATAATATGGTCCAAGTAATGAATTTTCTTCTGGTAAAATGAGCACTTGCTCAATTTGGCATACAAGTGATCCTCCCTCAATACTTGTAACACAATCCTTAAGTGTTTTTCAAGATCTTCCTCCGACTTAGAATATATAATAATGTCATCCAAAAATACAATGACAAACTTATCCAATTAATTCCTGAATATGTCATTCATGAGACACATGAAGACAACTGGTGCATTTGTTAACCCAAAGGGAACCACTGTGAAATCATAATGGCCATACCTTGTTTTCAAGGAAGTCGTGTTGATGTCTTATTCTTTAATTTTTACTCGATGATAGCCTGAACTGAGATCAATATTCAAGAATAGTTTTTCATATTTCAGCTGATCAAAGAGGTCATATATCCTTGGAAAAGGATATTTATTCTTCACAGTTACTTTGTTCAACTAACTAAAGTCAATGAAAATTATCAAGGTTCCATCCTTTTTCTTCAGAAATAATACTCGGTCACCCCAAGGTGAAACACTTGGTCGTATATACTCCTTCTTCAAAAGATCTTCGAGATGCATTTGCAGTTCCTTCAGTTCAGGTGTACTCATCCTATAAGGAGTATTAGATGATGGACTTGCTCAAGGTATCATATTGATAGAGAAGTCAATATCTCTTTTCGGTGGAAATCCTGGTATTTACTTGAATATATCTTCAAACTATTTTAGGAATGAAAAATCTTCAATGTTTGTCACCTTATCGTTAGGTATCTCTTCCATCTGTGCAACAAAAATTTGGCACCCTCTTCTTAAATTTTCTTCAACTACAAGGATGAAATTTCTCTAACAGTTACTGCTATGGGTATTCCTTGTATTGTCCTTAAGTTTCCTTCCTCATCCAAGCAAGTAAATTCCTTATTATAACAATCTAGGAAAACATGATTTTGGTCCAACCAATCCATACCAATTAGGAAATCATAGGAACCTAAAGGTATGATGTTCAACTCTACATTGGTGTTCACTCCATTCATGTTCATTGGAGATTCCTTAACCATCTCATTTTTCTTTTAGCTCATGTAGCTAGCTGCACCATCCAAGGTTTTCTAATATTGCTTCTTGGAAAATGAAATCATTCTACCATATTAGGATCTACATAACTATGACTAGATCCTAACTCAATTAAAATGGAAATGGGATGATTATTAATATTTCCTTCCACTTCTATCATATGCGATTGAAATTTATATTGCTTGTCTTCCAAGGATGCTTAGATCTTAGGTACACTTATGCCCATGTACTCCATTGTTTCATCTTGTTGTGCATTGTGAACAGTCCTCACTCTTTCACTTCTATGAGGGAAATCTTTGTACATATGATCTCCCTTACAACCCCAACTTTGAATAGGTTGTCTCCTTGGCCTTTTCCCTAATGTATCTATCATTCCGGATTCTTTAGTAGTTGGTTGTTCCTGATATTTGTTTCTAAGTAATGGTGGCTTAACCCCCTTCTTCCTCTGTTCCATCTTGCTCTTCCTTTTGTCTTCCCAATATTTTTGGTAAGTTGATTTCCCTTTATGCTAAACATAAAGACACTTAGACCTTATTATGGTTTCCTCCAAGGTTTTGGGATCTATTGGCATATTTATAGGAAGTGTGTGCTTGTCATTGATGGAAAGAACAACAACAACGATGGCATATTGGCATCAATGATGGAAAACAAGAAAAAAATGATGATAGCATCGGGAATTGTTGTCTACAAGCTCAGGAGGATGAGAAAAGGACTACTAGGAGTGCACTAGAAAGGCCCTTGAGGTCCAAAGGATCGAAATCATGTGAGAATCTGAATGAAGTCAAAAGCTCAGAAGAGATAGAGGATTAACCATTACATTGGCGATAAAGCTCATAAGGGAAAACACTTTCCAGAAGTGTAGCCAAGATCCAAGAGACAGAATCATAGGAGGAACAAAGGTCAAAGCCTTTGAAAACATAGAAAATCTTAAGTCAAAAGAAATTGTAAGCTCAAGAGGAGCGACAGTGGCCATCAGATCAAGCACTGTGAAGATCTTGACCATTGGATCGAGGAAAGTTATGGGTCATCGAACGGACGAGAGCAGAGAATCAGGAATTGGGAAACAAAAGAAAGGAAGTGCTAACTTCCAACATGTGAAGTGTGAAGTCCCTAAGTGTGAAGGAATCATGGTCATCCATTGAGGAAGGACACATGGTGAGAGATCAACATTATGCTGATTCGCAAATTAGGAAATCAGAGATAGGAGAAGCGAAAACTCACGAAGTTCGAGTTCACTAAGGTGATCACAGTCGTTGATCAAGGAAGGTCATGGACCATTGATCCGGCATGAAAAATTTTGGAGTTCGTGAGTTCGGACCTCAAAGAAAGGAAGTGCTCTAACTTCCGACATCGCGAGTCACAAAGTCTTGAAGTACAAAGAGGAGATATGGACCGTCTGATCAGTAAGGGTCTTGGACTGTTGATCTCGCACGATGTACTTTGGATTTCAAGAGTTGGGAGAGTTGAGGTATCTCCCAGTAATATATCTAAAGCATGAAGTTTTGAAGCGCTTTCTTGATTAGCATGTGGTCACAGCCAGTGGTCACATTAGAGGAGAAAAGGGGAAGGAGCTAACATCACTAGGATCTATCTCAGAGTTTCAAGAGTTGGGATATTTGAGGTGACTTGCAGCAGAATATCTGATGCATGAAGTAGCAAAGTGCCTTTTGAATAGGCGTCTGATCATAGTTCGTGGTCACGTGAAAGGAAGGGGCATAGCCAGAAAATCTAGCACTCACTGTGTAGTTTTCTCAGGAAAGGAAAAGGTGCCAAAGAGATGAGCACGCGAAGGTTCTCTCTGTAACTACCAAAACGAATGATGGTATCTGCTAAAGAAGTTGAAGAGCGTCAGGGTGATTTCCAGAGGAGATGAAGAGTCTCGAAATAACTACCAGTGGAATGAAGACTCATCATAGAGACAATTGACAGATGGAAAAGTGTAGAAGACTGTAACTTCTAGAGAGGATGAAGAGTTGCGTGCATGATCTAGCAAAGGACTTAGCATGATAAATATACGCAGAATAGAGAAGAGAAGGGGTGTCTTCAATTGTGATTCATGTTCATAGAAGAGAAGGTTGAGGTGCTCATGCAGAGACAGAGCAGAAGAACAGAAAGTCCAAGATGATGCGATCAAGAATACACTGATGCAGGCAAAGAAGAGCAGTATAGAAGAACAATGATGAGACTGGTAAGCCATTGACAAATACTATATCACTGTAATAAATTTCTGTAACAAAGTTTTATATCTCAAGGTGGTAGGGAGGACTCTTGTCCTCAGAGTTTCAAGTGGGTGCTTGAACACAGGGAGTTGTGGCTTCAATCTGGTTGTAGTCAGAAAAACTAGGGTTTTAGGGTGGTGCAAGTGAGAACCATTGGTCTATGTTATATAGGTTGGTGCCTGTGTGACTGGAATTTGGTTCTTCCATCCAGTTGGTGTTGGAACACTCAAGGAGTTGGTGCTTCCTTCTAGTGGGTGGTAGAGAAACCAGAGAGTTGGTGCTCTCAGTAGGTTGCATCTTGTCAAACAGAGGTGGTAGCCTCACAAAGAGTTGGTGCTCATAAGAATGATAATGTACATAAAATAAAGACTACTTATCATGTGAAGAAGAAGAGGTTTTATCCCTTTATGGTTTTCCTCGGGAAAATCAGTGTCTCTATTTATTCTGTGTGATTGATCAAATATTGTATATCTATGCATGATAATTTACCAGCAACACATTAAATAATCATCTATAAAGATTCAAGTTCTTTTTTGAATCTTTATAGATGATTATTTAATG
>SNQJ01S0188555.1:8390-26720 GCA_010110895.2 Picea sitchensis
TGTTGTTGAAAAACCCTCGGATTGAAGTCCATAATAAAAAGAAAAAGTGTACATACATCTTGTGTTCTTTATGTTCCTTGTGGAGATAATTTGTTGATGATATGTTGTTGATTTATGTTGTTGATATGTATTCACATCTAACTGATTATAAATGACAACATTGAGTAATGAGAAAATGTTGAATGTTAACTAAGGAGTTTTTGTGTAAGAGGGAAGTTTTGGGAAAAAGATCACCACACTCATTCACCCCCCCTCTAAGTGTGGTAGGTGTGTCCAACACAGAGCTGTGTGTGAAGCTCTGTGAGAACCCGATGTTTCATGATAGATCAAAATACGTTGAGATAAAATATCATTTTTTTAGAGACATGATGCAGAGGAAAGCAGTACACGTGCAGTACCTTCCTACACATGAGCAGATTGTAGACATCTTCACCAAATTGGCTTGGTGAAGAATACCTCTCTAGCTGAGAGGGAGTGTTGATGACTACAGCCAAGACAAAGTTCGAGTACTTCCATGCAAGACTTGGCTTGATGGAGAATTCCTTCCTAGCTGAGAGGGAGTGTTTATGATTACATCTGCATGATACATCCTCCATGACACATACCTCAAAGAGAACCCCTGAGTTGGGTGTGTGGTTCCTATCTAAAATAGAACTAGAAAGTTGTGTTGGCCTCCTCCTTGTAGAGATTTGAGAAGAACTCCAGATGATTCTCCTGTGTAATGCAGTAGGAAAGAAGATCGGTTGAGCTGGACATTCCTGTGGTTGAGCATAGGTGAACATATGAAATCCCATGAGTTGGGTGCATAGTTCTGAGACAGAAATGAAACAATGTATTAGCCTCCTCTGAGAAAAGGGTTGAGATAATGAACTCTAGATGACTCGCATTTGTAATGCAGTGAGAAATCATATCTTTTGATTTGGACGTGCATGTGGATGAGCACAGGTGAACGTGATCCTAGTGGCTAAGCACTAGTGAGTGTGGTTCTCCTGTGAGACATAGTGAGATAGATATATGGACATCCCTGTGGCTGAGCACAGTTGGATGTACCCCTAGTGGTTGAGCACTAGTGGGTGTATGAGATCCCTTGCTATGTTTTTCAAGAGTCAGACTTACCTGTAACCCTAATTGTTATGTAAAGGGTACAGGTCAACCCCACTTTAATGTAAAAGATAATTAATATGGTAATTATTAATTATATTATAAGTTATTGAGGTCCGCCCTGTTGTCCCAATAGACAATTCTGTTGAAATGTTCAGTCTAATACAAATAAAGGTAAATTCTCCATTGAGGAATTATAATCACAAGTGTGAGTTTGGAAATTTCAGCAAACACTTGTTCTTGGGAAAAGTGTGCACCTCTCTTGGGCGCTAGTCTTCTAGGGTTTATGGAGCACCCTTTTGTGTGATAGTTCTTTATGGTGGTGGAGGGATTTCTCTTGAAGAATATAGCAAAGGATTGGTTGGATTTTCTTCCCTTGTTGAGAAGGGTTTACCAGGATACTTCTTGTGTACTTGTGCATGGTGTTTATTTTTGTGATCTTGGTGGCTACAACAAATTTTCTATGGTTTAATCAAAATACTAAAAATGGAATGGACTTCATGCTTAAGCCTAGATTATAGAAAAATCAACATTGAGAAGGATCTAAACACATTGAATCCCATTGGAGGTTTCTTCAACGTTATTGTACTAATTGTTAGCACGATGAATAATGGAAAAAACAAGGAATCCTAATAAAAACAGGCAGTTAAGCCACTCTTCACATTGTATTACTTTTTTTCAACCATGAAGAAAGAACCTATTTTTTAACTCTAGAAGTATATTTTCTTGTCTAACTATCTGAACAAATTTTCAATATTATTGATATTAAATTTTGATTCAGATTAGGGCAATTATTGTGTAAGGTATTGTTAGAATAATCTCAAAACTTCTATGTTGTTAGAACTTTGTTCGAGAGTTTGTTTGACCAGATTTTAATTTTAGATCATATGTGATTCTGAATCCACACTATTGTTCCTGGTTTATTGGTAAGCTCTACAAGTATAAATGTAACAGAGTTTCCCTTCAATAAGATGAGTGGTGATGAGCATATTTTCTCACGGTTTCTTCAGGATTGATACCACTATTTTTTAATTTGGTATTAGAGCAGGTGTGAGGGCGCGTATAGTCAGAGCAGGTGTGAGGGCGCGTGCAGGAGCTAAGAGCTGGTCGACTATTAAGTGGAGTTTTTTCGACTGGAAAATATCGCATGGTCGTTGTGTTCATTGTGTGTTGTGATTGTTCTCCCTTTGCGGTGATAGATCTGTCACTTGTCCCTTGTGTTCCCAGTGTGTTGTCTTTGATCAACTGAAAATTATCGCGTGAAGGATCGCTTCATGGACTCCTATCATTGCGTGGACTGATGTGAAGGAGACCCCCGTGAGTGTGAGATTGCAGTATCATTGGTATAAGAGACTCTTATAGTTTGATTTCCTGCGTGGAGTGTTCACTGTCCAGGAAATTAAAAATTTTGAGCATTTGTTGTTCTAATCACTAATCACTCATTGTCGCTGCCAATAGGAACTGTCGACTGAATGGTATAGCCACCACAAGTGAACAAACAATGGAGCCATCGACTGGAAGGAGTCGTCGCTGCCAAATAATTCGCTGAATTTGCGAGCATCATTCTTTCACTAAGGGTGTGCTCATGTTGTGTGCATGTGAGTTGTGTTCTTGCAAGTGGAGTGCAAGATTTGTTGTCACAAGTGTATGTTGTTATCCGCGTTGGTGTGTTCATTGCATTCGAGTTGTTATTTGGAGTGCTCCTTGTTGCTGCTACACCGTTCTGACTCATAAGACTGCTGAGGAGGAGCTTGTTGGGAGGTAAAATAAATCCAGCAACATTTTTTTTACTTTTTACTAATAATTGTTACGCCTGAAGATGGAAAATCCTCTTGTTGATTCGTATTTAAATGAGTCCACTAAACTTGATGGCGAGAATTATGTAAACTGGAAGTTTAAGATGACCACCATTTTAGAGGCATATAGCCTATGGACGATTGTCAAAGGTGATGAGCCCAAACCCATTGTTCCTGCCTCGATTCCAGATTGGGATAGGCAAGAGATGAAAGTGAAAGCATTGTTGCGTATGTCTGTAAAGGACAACATCATTCCTCATATAAGAGACTGTAAAATTTCCAAAGAGACATGGGACGTTCTCAAAGGTTTGTACGAAACCTCTAATGCAAACTGGATTTTCTTCTTAAAAACTAAGTTATTATCTATCAAAATGGAAGCCAATGAAAAAATAAGTAATTTTGTATCCATAATTAAATATTTAAGTGATAAGTTGGTGGCATTGGTGAAAAGGTTTCCAGTAACGATTTAATAACAATTTCTTTGAAGGGTTTAGTGAAAGATTATAAAGTTTTCATTTCAACACTCTCAGCTAGACAAACACCCCCTACTTTTGATGAATTAGCCGGTATTCTTTTTCAAGAAGAAGAAAGAATGAAGAACTATGATCGGGACTCAAGTGGGTCAGATTTGGCTCTGATTGCAAAAGGTAAAAAATCATAAACTACTGGACAAGAACAAAGGTCGTTTTCAAGCAAAGAAAAAAGGTATGACACCTCCTGATTCTCATGTTAAGAGTAATATTGAATGTGAATATTGTGGAAAACCTAGACGTCTTGCTAAATATTTCTATAGAAGAAAGAATCATGAATCAAATCAGAGATATAAAAGGCATAATGGAAATTTTGTGCATAAAGACACTTCAATCAATGATGGATTTGAAAATCTTAAGTTATTTATTTCTGAAGCTACGTTGTCTGCTAAAACTAATGATGAGAATGCATGGTTCATAGATTTCAGTGCATCAGCTCATATGACCTGTAATAAAGAATAGTATGATGAATACTATGAGAAAATTGATGGCATGCACATTTACTTAGGAGATAACAGATCACATAAAGTCTAAGTCTACAGAGTAATAAGTATGAACTTACCTAATGGAAAATTGAGACAGATTCATAATGTGATGTATGTTCTTGGTATTAAAAAGAATTTTATATATGTTTCAATTATCACTGAGAATAATCTAACAATGGAATTTGGTAAGTTGAGGTGTGTTGTAAAATATATCCAGGATCAATACAGGGTTGTTTCCACACGTACCAAGTTTGGTGGATTGTATAATTTGGATGTGACAATCAACCGTCATGTTGCATTGGCATCCACTACAATGTCAACAAAAGTGTTATGGAACCACAGGTATGGGCACCTAAATTACAATGATTTGATGTTGTTGCAAAGAAAAAAAATGGTATAAGGTATTCATGTTATGAAGAATGATCATTTTCCATGTGAAGCATGTGCACTTGGTAAGAAACATAGAGAGGAGTTTCCCATACATACAGAGAAAAGACAAACAAATATACTTGAATTAATTCATACTGATGTATGTGGACCTATGCAAACTAGGTCACTTGGTGGTGCTTCCTACTTTCTTATTTTTGTTAATGATAGATATAGATATACATGGGTCTATTTCATAAGGATAAAAAGTGATGTATTTGATTACTTTAAAGAATTTAGAACTATGACTGAAAAATAGACAGGCAAATGTATTAAAGTTCTCAGATCTAATCAAGGTGGTGAATATACATCAGGTGCATTTAAAAGTTATTGTAAATTTCATGGGATCCATCAACAATTAACAGTACCTCATACACCTCAGAAAAATGGTGTTGTTGAGAGAAGGAACAAAACACTAGTGGAGTGTGCTCGCAGTATACTTCAAGGTAAAAAAAAAATCTAATGGTTTTTGGGAAGAAGTCATTAATATTGTTGTTTATTTAAAGAATCGAAGTCCAACTAAGAAATTAGATTTCCAAACTCCTTTTAGAATTATTTATGGATATAAACATGATGCCAGTCATTTAAGAGTATTTGGATCCACTGCCTTTGCACATATTCCAAAGAATGAGAGAAGAAAACTTGATGCCAAATCAATCAAGTGTGTTTTTATTGGGTATTGTACTGATCGAAAAACGTACAAATTGTTTGATCCCAGTTCACATAAATTGTTTGCAAGTAGAGATGTAATGTTTCATGAGAATGTAGATAGAGTTGATACAATGAATGATGCAGATACTTGGCATAATGATAGTGATGAACATGTAAAATTAGATACAATGGTTAAACATGAACAAGAATGGGTACATGTTCGAGAACGAAATGAAAGAAGTATGGACACTTCTAGTAGTCAGGCTACATCAAGTGGAGAAGATTCACCACAGAGCAAGAGATGATATGAAAGAAATGAAGGAATAAGGAGGTCATCACAAAAAACTCAGCCACCTATAAGATATATTAAATATTATGCATTGATGTCTCATGTAATGAATGTTGTAGAACCTGTAAACTATGATCAAGCTAAAGAATATAAAGAGTGGATAAATGCTATTAATGATGAATATGACTCCCTTATGAAAAATCAAACATGGGAATTAGTTGAATTTCCTGAAAACAAAGTCCCTATTGGAAGAAAATGGTTGTATAAATCTAAATTTAAAGCAGATTGTAGCATTGATAAATATAAGGAAAGATTAGTTGCAAAATTATATTCACAAAAGGAGGGAATTGATTAAGAAGATACTTTTGCACCAGTAGCTAAATTGAATACAATTAGAGTACTGATTTCCTTAGATACAAAACATAATTGGAAAATACATCAGTTATGTGTCAAATCCGATTTTATGAATGGTGATTTAAAAGAAGAGATTTAGTTGGTTCAGCCTGAAGGGTTTGTCAAGCAGGGACATGAGCATCTAGTCTGCAGGTTAAGGAAAGCCTTATATGGTTTTAAACATGCATTGAGATCATGGTATGTAAAGATAGATACCTTCTTTTATCAAAATGGGTTTGTGAAAAGAAAAAATGATCATAACTTGTATGTTAAGAAAGATGAAGAAGGAAATGTTTCTTTAATATCTTTATATGAGGATGATCTCATTATTACAGGAAGTGTGCAAGTTAGTTGAAGAGATTAAAATTCAGTTGTCTCAAGAATTTGAAATGAAATATCTTGGCGAATTGCATTACTATTTAGGAATTGAGGTTTGGAGAGAGCCTGGTAAAACATTGATCACTCAAAGTAAATATACAAAAGAAATTATTAGAAAGTTCAATATGAGTGAATGTAAAGCTATGTCAACTCCCTTAGAACAGAATGCAAAGTTATACAGTGAAGATGGAACTAAAGAGGCGAATGGTACATAATATCATCAGTTGGTGTGAATTTTGAACTACCTCACCACTACTAGACCAGATATTGCATACTCAGTTAGCATCCTTAGTCAGTTCATGGATAAGCCTTTAGAGAGTCACTGGAAAGCTGCAAAGAAAGTACTATGATACTTGAAAGGAACAATACATTTTAGTATTATGTATAATGATGAATTTGATGTTGATCTAACAGGTTTTTCTGATTCAGATTGGGAAGGAAATCATGATGATAGAACATCTACCTCAAGCTATGAATTTCATATAGGATCGGGGGTTGTATCGTGGAGTAAAATGAAACAACCTACTGTTTATTTTTCATCAATAGAATCTGAGTATAAATCCTTGACCAGTTCCACCTATGAATTTGTTTGGTTGTGGATAATTCTTGCAGATGTCGAAGAGGAGAAAAATGATCCAACATGCATCAACTATGACAATCAAAGTTCTATCAAATTATCACACAATCCAATATATCATGCAAGAACAAAATACATCGATCTAGAACATCACTTTGTGAGAGAGAAGATTGAATCAAACGAAATTGGTTTGATATTTTGTGATACCAATGATAATGTGGCTGATATTTTTACCAACCCTCTTGGTAAACTCTAGTTTGAAATTTTTAGAAGCAAGTTAGGTGTCATAGAAAATTTGTTTCTCCATTAAAGGGGGATGTTAGAATAATCTCGAAACTTCTATGTTGTTAGAACTTTGTTCGGGTGTTTGTTAGACCAAATTTTAATTTTAGATCATATGTGATTCTAGATCCAGACTAGTAGGATTAAGTTCCCGGTTTAATGGTGAGCTCTACAAGTATAAATGTAACAGAGTTTCCCTTCAATAAGATGAGTGGTGATGATCATATTTTCTCATGGTTTCTTCAGGATTGATAACATTTTTTTGTAATTGGTATATTTTTCATGTAAGCAAAACCGTTATGGATGAATTGCATATTGGTCAGGAGGAGCTTTCAATTCAAAAGAAAAATGTAAAGAGTGAAGATTATATTTATGCAATTGAGCAGTGGAGCCCTTGGGGGAATCCCGTCCAAAAAAATAAGATTAGATTATCGAGTTTTAATACTCTTTATTCTAACAAAAAGAGTAACCAGTTATAAGGAGATTTCGAGACATAATTTACCACAATGTAAGTAGAAACGAAAAATGGCCCATTTCTAACAAAGACCCAGGGTTTAATGAACTTATTAACAACATCACATAATCAACAACAATAGTTGTCACACTCAATGAAAAATAAACTACCATATTCAAACTCAGATGAATGCTACTGTTAACATAAGACATTTTCTGGACGATTGTCAAAGGTGATGAGCCCAAACCCATTGTTCCTGCCTCGATTCCAGATTGGGATAGGCGAGAGATGAAAGTGAAAGCATTTTTGCGTATGTCTGTAAAGGACAACATCATTCCTCATATAAGAGACTATAAAATTTCCAAAGAGACATGGGACGTTCTCAAAGGTTTGTACGAAACCTCTAATGCAAACTGGATTTTCTTCTTAAAAACTAAGCTATTATTTATCAAAATGGAATCCAATGAAAGAATAAGTAATTTTGTATCCAGAATTAAATATTTAAGTGATAAGTTGGTGGCATTGGTGAAAAGGTTTCCAGTAACGATTTAATAACAATTTCTTTGAAGGGTCCAGTGCAAGATTATAAAGTTTTCATTTCAACACTCTGAGCTAGACAAACACCCCCTACTTTTGATGAATTAGCCGGTATTTTCTTCAAGAAGAAGAAAGAATGAAGAACTATGATCAGGACTCAAGTGGGGCAGATTTGGCTCTGATTGCAAAAGGTAAAAAATCATAAACTTCTGGACAAGAACAGAGGTCATTTTCAAGCAAAGAAAAAAGGTATGACACCTCATGATTCTCATGTTAAGAGTAATATTGAATGTGAATATTGTGGAAAACCTAGACATCTTGCTAAATATTTCTATAGAAGAAAGAATCATGAATCAAATCAGAGATATAAAAGGCATAATGGAAATTTTGTGCATAAAGACACTTCAATCAATGATGGATTTAAAAATCTTAAGTTGTGTATTTCTGAAGCTACATTGTCTGCTAAAACTAATGATGAGAATGCATGGTTCATATATTTCGGTGCATCAGCTCATATGACCTGTAATAAAGAATGGTATGATGAATACTATGAGAAAATTGATGGAACACACATTTACTTAGCAGATAACAGATCACATAAAGTCCAAGTCTACAAAGTAATAAGTGTGAACTTACCTAATGGACAATTGAGACAGATTCATAATGTGATGTATGTTCCTGGTATTAAAAAGAATTTTATATATGTTTCAATTATCACTGAGAATAATCTAACAATGGAATTTGGTAAGTTGAGGTGTGTTGTAAAATATATCCAGGATCAATACAAGGTTGTTTCCACAGGTACCAAGTTTGGTGGATTGTATAATTTGGATGTGAAAATCAACCGTCATGTTGCATTGGCATCCACTACAATGTCAACAAAAGAGTTATGGAACCACAGGTATGGGCACCTAAATTACAATGATTTGATGTTGTTGCAAAGAAAAACAGTGGTATAAGGTATTCATGTTATGAAGAATGATCATTTTCCATGTGAATCATGTGCACTTGGTAAGAAACACAGAGAGGAGTTTCCCATACATACAGAGAAAAGACAAACAAATATACATGAATTAATTCATACTGATGTATGTGGACCTATGCAAACTAGGTCACTTGGTGGTGCTTCCTACTTTCTTATTTTTGTTGATGATAGATATAGATATACANAGGAGTTTCCCATACATACAGAGAAAAGACAAACAAATATACATGAATTAATTCATACTGATGTATGTGGACCTATGCAAACTAGGTCACTTGGTGGTGCTTCCTACTTTCTTATTTTTGTTGATGATAGATATAGATATACATGGGTCTATTTCATAAGGATAAAAAAGTGATGTATTTGATTACTTTAAAGAATTCAAAACTATGACTGAAAAATAAACAAGCAAATGTATTAAAGTTCTCATATCTGATCAAGGTGGTGAATATACATCAGGTGCATTTAAAAGTTATTGTAAATTTCATGGGATCCAACAAAAATTAACAGTTCCTCATACACCTCAGAAAAATGGTGTTGTTGAGAGAAGGAACATAACACTAGTGGAGTGTGCTCGTAGTATACTTCAAGATAAAAAAAAAATCTAATGGTTTTTGGGCAGAAGTCGTTAATATTGTTGTTTATTTAAAGAATCGAAGTCCAACTAAAAAATTAGATTTCCAAACTCCTTTTGGGATTATTTATGGATATAAACCTGATGTCAATCATTTAAGAGTATTTGGATCCACTGCCTTTGCACATATTCCAAAGAATGTGAGAAGAAAACTTGATGCAAAATCAATCAAGTGTGTTTTTATTGGGTATTGTACTGATCAAAAAACGTACAAATTGTTTGATCCCAGTTCACATAAATTGTTTGCAAGTAGAGATGTAATGGTTCATGAGAATGTAGATAGAGTTGATACAATGAATGATGCAGATACTTGGCATAATGATAGTGATGAACATGTAAAATTAGATACAATGGTTAAACATGAACAAGAATGGGTACATGTTCGAGAACGAAATGAAAGAAGTATGGACACTTCTAGTAGTCAGGCTACATCAAGTGGAGAAGATTCACCACAGAGCAGGAGATGAGATGAAATCAATGAAGGACTAAGGAGGTCATCACGAAAAACTCAGCCACCTATATGATATATTAAATATTATGCATTGATATCTCATGTAATGAATGTTGTAGAACTTGTAAACTATGATCAAGCTAAAGAACATAAAGAGTGGATAAATGCTATTAATGATGAATATGACTCCCTTATGAAAAATAAAACATGGCAATTAGTTGAATTGCCTAAAAACAAAGTCCCTATTGGAAGAAAATGGTTGTATAAATCTAAATTTAAAGTAGATTGTAGCATTGATAAGTATAAGGAAAGATTAGTTGAAAAATTATATTCACAAAAGGAGGGAATTGATTACGAAGAAACTTTTGCACCAGTAGCTAAATTGAATACAATTAGAGTATTGATTGCCTTAGCTACAAAACATAATTGGAAAATACATCAGTTATATGTCAAATCCGATTTTATGAATGGTGATTTAAAAGAAGAGGTTTAGTTGGTTCATCCTAAAGGGTTTGTCAAGCAGGGACAGGAGCATCTAGTTTGTAGGTTAAGGAAAGCCTTATATGGTTTTAAACAGGCACTGAGATCATGGTATGTAAAGATAGATACCTTCTTTTATCAAAATGGGTTTGTGAAAAGAAAAAATGATCCTAACTTGTATGTTAAGAAAGATGAATAAGGAAATGTTTCTTTAATATCTTTATATGAGGATGATCTCATTATTACAGGAAGTGCGCAAGTTAGTTGAAGAGATTAAAATTCAGTTGTCTCTAGAATTTGAAATGAAATATCTTGGCGAATTGCATTACTATTTAGGAATTGAGGTTTGGAGAGAGCCCGGTAAAACATTGATCACTCAAAGTAAATATACAAAAGAAATTATTAGAAAGTTCAATATGAGTGAATGTAAAGCTATGTCAACTCCCTTAGAAAATAATGCAAAGTTATATAGTGAAGATGAAACTAAAGAGGCGAATGGTACATAATATCATCAGTTGGTGTGAAGTTTGAACTACCTCACCACTACTAGAGTAGATATTGCATACTCAGTTAGCATCCTTAGTCAGTTCATGGATAAGCCTTCAGGGAATCACTGGAAAGCTGCAAACAAAGTACTCTGATACTTGAAAGGAACAATACATTTTGGTATTATGTATAATGATGAATTTGATGTTGATCTAATAGGTTTTTCTGATTCAGATTGGGAAGGAAATCCTTATGATAGAACATCTACCTCAAGCTATGAATTTCATATAGAATCGGGGGTTGTATCGTGGAGTAGAAAGAAACAACCTACTGTTTATTTTTCATCAATAGAATCTGAGTATAAATCCTTGACTAGTGCCACCTATTAATTTGTTTGGTTGCGGATAATTCTTGCAGATGTCGAAGAGGAGAAAAATGATCCAACATGCATCAACTGTGACAATCAAAGTGCTATCAAATTGTCACACAATCCAATATATCATGCAAGAACAAAATACATCGAGCTAGAACATCACTTTGTGAGAGAGAAGATTGAATCAAATGAAATTGGTTTGATATTTTTTGATACCAATGATAATGTGGCTGATATTTTTACCAACCCTCTTGGTAAACTCGAGTTTGAAATTTTTAGAAGCAAGTTAGGTGTCGTAGAAAATTTGTTTCTCCATTAAAGGGGGATGTTAGAATAATCTCGAAACTTCTATGTTGTTAGAACTTTGTTCGGGAGTTTGCTAGACCAAATTTTAATTTTAGATCATATGTGATTCTAGATCCAGACTAGTAGGATTAAGTTCTCGGTTTAATGGTGAGCTCTACAAGTATAAATGTAACAAAGTTTCCCTTCAATAAGATGAGTGGTGATGATCATATTTTCTCATGGTTTCTTCAGGATTGATACCACTATTTTGTAATTGGTATATTTTTCATGTAAGCAAAACCGTTATGGATGAATTGCATATTGTTCAAGAGGAGCTTTCAATTCAAAAGAAAAATGTAAAGAGTGAAGATTATATTTACGCAATTGAGCGGTGGAGCCCTTGGGGGAATCCCATCCAAAAAAATAAGATTAGATTATCGAGTTTTAATACTCTTTATTCTAACAAAAAGAGTAACTAGTTATAAGGAGATTTCGAGACATAATTTACCACAATGTAAGTAGAAATGAAAAATGGCCCATTTCTAACAAAGACCCAGGGTTTAATGAACTTATTAACAACATCACATAATCAACAACAATAGTTGTCACACTCAATGAAAAATAAACTAACATATTCGAACTTAGATGAATGCTACTGTTAACATAAGACATTTTCTGCAAATATCTCCACAATTAGCAAAAATATGTGACTCTTATTCTGCCCACCTGCAAAGAAAGTTATAAGCACCTTGAGATAAGCATTTAACTTTTCAAAAATTTATGATAACATATTTAGACATTGCAACAGACAACAAAAAGCACCCAAGTAAGAGGGTTTAATTTTCAATGGCAAACATTGTTTATTGATAGTTTTTAACTTTTTTAACTTTTTAAGTCCATCTCGGTAGCCTTGACTTCCTCATTAATTCCACTATATGCTATCAGAAAATATTTGGATGTGTCTAGAATCCCTTCCACCTTGTGAGCAGTACATACAACACATGACTTGACCTCAAACATAAATAGCTAACATACAACAATAAGACATGAACAAGAAGTTTCCTCCTGACAGATAGAACACTGGAATTGGTCCTTGTTGGCAAGAAACACCTGACTTGATCTCAACCTTAAAACTTGACAATGCCCCCCAAGGAAACCCTGGTCCTTTGACCTCAACTATAAGTTTACTTAAGAATCACATTTCTCTTTTCCCACCTCAGCCATGTCAAATCCCAACATGGTATTATTCACACCATCATGGAAAGACACAGATCATTGCAAGGCCATCTCAAAATCATCATCACCTCTTCCTTTGCTTAATGAATAGATTTTTCATAGTCGTCATGTTCTTTGGCTCCAAGTTCCAATCCTCTACTTTCTTCCGCAAAGTTGTTAACAGAATCCTCCTCATCCACAAATATCTCATGTTGTAATTTAAACTTCTCCTTGGACCTCTTTGGAGCCATCACCACCAACCCAAATTAACCAATTAACATAAACCATAGATGATTTTCCAAAATATCAAGGCTTATTTACCCACCATTAGGCCTTTACACATCTCATTATGCAAAATGTGAATGGAAATCCCATGAAACCTACTATAGATTGCAAATAGTTGACTTTAAAAATATCAAAAACACACCTTCAATAACCTCATCATCGTTTTCCAACCTACACCTCTACTATTGTCCCTTGTGCCACTCCATTAATCCATTTGTACCAATAAGGATCCTCCTCATGTTGATACCACCTTAAATTTATCTTAAATTGAAGTGAACACCCCCCCCCCCTTGTAAGTTTTAAACCTTTGAAGTAAAGCAATGCATACGGATTCTTAATAAAAATTGAAATTAATCAATGGCTCATACACATAGTACATAGATATTTACACTGGAAAACCCTTAATCGAGAGAAAACCATCATTCCTTGGTGTCGCACCTTTCAACTCTTCATTCTATTAATTTCACCATTCACCATACAATATATACAATGTTTTAGGTATTCCATAGCTACCAAAACCCTAATCCATTAATCCGGGATTAGTTTAGAAAATCGCTAAAAATAGAAAAATCCACAGTTGTCGACTCTGATGCGCCCACACACACACATGCAAAGAATATAACACATACCCAATATTCTCCCACTTGTTGTTTTCTTTTCATACAGGGGTTCATAGGTGTTGCACCTATTTTGTCACCTAAATGAGAAAAATAGGGGTGCTTACAAGCCCAGTTGGGTCAGCTAGGCAAGACAACAATAAAGGAAAGAGTTAGAAGTATAAAGCATAAAAGATAAGAAAAGAATAAAACTAAAAATGATAAAAGAAATTAAACTAGAGAGCATAAGGACATTAGAACAAGAGATAAACAAGACTCATGCCACCAATGGAAAGGATTGTATTAGTGGAAAGAAAACACCAAAGAGAAAGTGAGACTGTGGGTCCCCTCTTCCTCCAAGGGAGGGCTCTTGAACCCCCAATATTGAGCTCTTCTTACAACTACCAAACTTGAATGAAATGGTGAAGAGAATCCAAAGCACATTCACTCAAGAGGTGATATGAATGGCTAAATGAAATGGTGCTAACATGCTCTTGATGAAGAAAGAGGATCCTCCAAGAGAATATAAGTAGCATAACAATACAAATGAATTCCTTGAAAATATAGTGCACAATAGCATAACTTTGAGGTATTATTCAACCAGCTTTTAGTGTGAACAATAGGCCATTTAGGGAACCCTTAGGTCTTTGACCAGCCACCCAACTGGATTCAGCCGAGATTTGGATGTCAAATCGACTTGGAAGCTGAACCAAAAGTGGGTGGGAGGCCGACCAATATTATAAATGCATCATTTTGAGGGATGCATGGTTTTTTGCGTCCACAGTCGCGCATCGTGCGCATGTGCATTTTTTCTGCGTTTCTGAATGGCGCATGTGCGCGCGCTCCCTGTGTAGTCTTAGCACATGCTGATTGTATAGTTTTGGGCCTTTTGGAAATGTATTTTTGGTCCATGGGTGAACTAATAACTGTTTGGAGATGTCGGATTCCTGTAACCATTTACGGATGAAATTTTAGTGATAATAGATGCCCCCTAATGTATGAGGTTAGGAGCATACGTATAGCCGAAATACATCAATGTTTCTTCTACTGAGAGTACCATTGTAAGAAAGAGCATTGTGAGGATTATCAAGAGAAATCTAGTGGAGGGAGAGGGGAACATGTAGGACCCAAACCCTTCGCAAGGCGTAAAAAATAAAACTGTGTACAAATGAGGCAGGCATGTCCCATGCTCGTGTCATGTAACTCAAAGAGGGGTAATACAGTAACTGAAGTTGTCTGTTGGTGGATATGACTGCAGCGCCCTCGGGGGTGGGTTGATAATAGCAGAGGACAATTCTTGTGGTGAACAAACTCTGAAAAGAGGCGATGACACCTATAGGAAGTGTCGATGGTTCATAGGCATTGATGGCCTAACAATGTTCAGAGGTCTTCAGCAAATATAAAAACAACTGCAATAGTCGCAGAGTAAGACCCAGCGCAACATGAGAAATTGTTGAAGTCAAATGTCGTGGGGGTCAACGACAGCAGAAATAAATGATGGTTCTCCCTGTGCCATATTAGACTCCTCATTGTGAAGGTAATGAGAGTCAAGATACTGTCGTCCATCTGGAAATTGTGTTGATGTCGACAGAAAGGGAGACGCGACTCCAAGAAGCGGAGGGCTTCATGAAAGCCACTGGATGATATCAAGAACTGATGAGTAACATGGACGAAGTCAGAGAGTGGTGAGACTCAAGACTTCCCTTGGTTGGGGATAAATGGGGTGTGGCAGCAACCGTAAAACTGGACTTAGCGTCAGGGGGACGACTAGGTGTGGGTTAGATGGTGCCAGAGGCATGACAAAGTGGATAAACTTAGAGATCATGGGTACAGAGATGGTGAGATACTCCGGGTTTATGGACGATATCAACGGGAGTAGAAGATAATGGATGCCCCAACCAAGGGTGACATGGGTTGCTTTTCCAAAAGGAAGAAGGTCGCCAAAGGTGACGACAAAAAGATATGTAAAATGATGGAAACAAAGGTTGTATACAATTACCAAATGAATAAAAAATAAGTTTGGATAATTGTGCAAATACAGAAATGGGTGCCCCAGTGTAAGACGGCTTGGCCTATGATGGCGCAAGTTTCTTGGGAAAAAGGTGGAGGGTGGGGGGGCCATAGGTGGGTTTCTGTATTAGGGAATTGAAACAGAGGACAATCTGTAGATGGGTAAATTGAGGGTGGGTGAAATGGATGGTTAATGATACTGCAGAGATGCAGTGAAAACTAGAACCATGATGAAGTAATGTGGGAGTCCATTGGGTAGGCTAGCAAAATGACGAGAAGGGGTATGTGGCTAGTTCTCGACAATGCATAAGACTATCAGGACTACCATCCCTAAAGGGTGAGAACAACATGAGTGTCAAAGTGCCAAGGGGACTATGAATGGGACAACTCATGTGGGGGAGAGTGCTACCGGGTGATAGTACCGAAATGCAGAGGAGGTGCAAATACTGCAAAGCCGGATATAGGGATCCTAGAGGCAAAGATCGGAGGGTGTGACTGGGAGATGCATTTTGATATTCAGAGGGAATGACTACATGCCAGTGTTGATAATATACCTGAAAGGATACCACTGATGTGTAATGATCAAGTACCTGCACACATGAAAACCGAATACCCGACGTGAACAATATCTAAAGAGAAAGATCATATAACAATTATTCAATAATATGTGAATGTAAGCATGCGTATCTGAGCGTTAGATGAGAAAAATGCCCCCCGGGGGATGAGGATGGAAAGTGGCCTAGGGAATGGAATGGTGTAGGTGACGGGGTCCTGATCTTGTGGCTAAAGACGGATCAAAAAAAGGACACCCGAAGTTCCCAAAAATGAGTCTAGAAGTTTGGAAAAATGGACTATATATAGTTGCAGGGCCCACAATGCCACCTCATTTGTACCTATTGTCTTATTGAGTGGATGAGTTATTGTAGAGGATATTGGGAGATTCTGGGAGATCGAGGTAGCCGAGTCAAGATCAGCGAGCTTAAGGTTGGTTGCCATATCCTCTTGCATAGAATTAGGGTGTCTGTTTTTGGGCAGGGCTTGTGTGATATCAGGCCAGGTGTCAATACAATGTTCAACAATAGAGGGATCAAGGCCAAGCATCTATGTGTAGGACCAGGAAAAGATATCCCAGTATTCCTGGAAGAGAGCTTTGTAGGTGGTGATTTATTCTATGACTCCGAATTTTATGGAAATGTTGATTTTGATGGTGGGGGAAATATTGGCCATATTGCCTTCTTCGAAAGCGTCGGGGGTAGGGATAGGGTTTTTGAACCAATCTATATGTCCTGATGGGAGAAAATATTTGGTTTCGACTATGTAGATGGGGTTTTGGGTAGGAGGCCCGACAGTTTGCTGTGAAGGAAAAAGTGCTCTGTGGTGGAGCGTGTCCCATGGGAAATCGGGTTTAGTTAACTCTTCAAGGATGCCTTCGTCGTAGTGAAACTGTCGAGAATATAGGAGCTCAAGAGGAGTAACTTTGGTGACTATCACTGTGGGGTTGATGTCTGGTTGTGACGATGTAAATGGGGTATCGCAAGGAGGTTGTGATCTAGGTGGATATTGGTGACCACCCACCTTTTCTGACTGGCTTAAAACAATTTTCTGTAAATTTTGGCAATTTACTATGTTTAGCAATTTTTAACTTCCAGGGCCATTTTGAGGGCCCAAATGAAGGTTTTCGAGATCAAGGTTCTCAATTATAGCCGAAGGCATAATTGAGCCCCCAGAATGAATCTCCTCTACGACACCTTTCCAATGAGCTATCATACGCCTATCATGCACCAACTTACCCAAACGGGACCCACATGACTTTTGGCGCTTCATCTCCTAGGGTTAGGTTTTTTTATGTCTAGGGTTTTTGGCATTCTGGTTTATTGTAAAAAGGCCTTCAGAGCCTCATTGTGATCTTCTTCTTGTGAATGCAAGTAGTTGTCACATCTCTTCTCAGAGATAAGATGCCACCATTCTACCGAATCTTTCACTCTGTATTTTTACAGTCTCTGTACATTTCTTTCATTAATAGAAATCGTGTATTACTGTATATCTTTGTTTATGGTTGCATATCTGATACATTTCTGTTATATTATTGAATATTTGAAATATCTCTGTGCATTTCTTTATTATACCTCCACTCTCATTTCGTGCCGAAAATAATCTGGATCAGAGGTATCAGAGCAGGCTGCTCTTGATTGTTTTTTTTTTCAGTGCATGTCCCCGACGAGGCCCTAGTATAGAAAGTTGGGTCTCGAGATTGTCTCTCTTGAAGAAAATTGCTCTCGCACACCCAACAAACCCTCAATGGCGAAAGAAAAGGAAAATGACGGAGCAGACGATCTTATCAATATGTTGCTTGAGCAAGCTCTCACGCGACAAAGGAACGAAATGATGGAGAATTTTGCCCACATCCTTCAACGCATGTTAATAGCAACAGGCGCATCTTCATCAAGCGGCCACTTTGGAGGCACCTCGCCTTTCAAGGTACAAGTTAATTTTGATATTCCTATATTTGAAGGACAGATAGATGCAGAAGCCCTAGAAAAATGGTCAACTCTGCTAGAAGGTTATTTCTTTGTTCACAATTTTTTCGACAAAGAAAATATCACCTTCGCACTCCTTAAAGCTCTCCCTCAT
>SNQJ01S0188555.1:26730-37206 GCA_010110895.2 Picea sitchensis
AGTATCTCATACTGCAAAATTCAACTTCTTCACAATCTGTTCAAAAGGGGAACAGAAGGACACTGCAACCACTACAGTCTCGCCCCAGGCACCTTTTATCAAAAAGAAGCAGGTCGACATAGTTTCATCAAAGCAAAAATATTCCTTCTGCACATCGTCCCTCATGTAGCTCGACTTGTTGAATAGCCTCAACCTCAACAGGTTCATGAAAGACTTCCACAAACGGAACAACGCAACGTCTCCAGCAATGCAAGTAGCTCACCAAGATACAGATTTAGAAAACGTTTTTCCCTCTCCCCCGGGAACTCAACGCAATGGAGACAATTTCTTCCTAAGGAGGGAGGATTGATCCAAGTGGATATCGGTGGCCACCCACCTTTTCTGACTGGCTCAAAACAATTTTCTGTAAATTTTGGAAATTTACTATTTTTAGCAGTTTTTAACTTTCGAGGCCATTTTGAGGGCCCAAATGAAGGTTTTTTGAGATCGAGATTCTCAATTATAGCTAAATAAATAATTGAGCCCTCAAAATTAATCTCTTCAATAACACCTTTCCAACGAGCTATCATACGCCTAAAACAGAGATCGCATGCAAAAGTTACGACCCTGGGAAGTTGATGCACCAACTTACCCAACTGGGGCCCACATGACTTTTGGCATTTCATCTCCTAGGGTTGGGTTTTTGGAATTTTTGTTTATTGTAAAAATGCCTTCAAAGCTTCATTGTGATCTTCTTCTTGTGAATGCGAGTAGCCATCACATCTCTTCTCAGAGATAAGCTGCCATCATTCTAGCGAGTCTTTCACTCTGTATTTTTACAGTCTCTGTACATTTCTTTCATTAATAGAAATCATGTATCACTGTTTATCTATGTTTATGGTTGCATCTCTGATACATTTTTGTTATATTATTGAATATCTTCAATATCTCTATGCATTTCTTTATTATACCTCCACTCTCATTTCGTGCCGAAAATAATCCGGATCAAGTTGCGAGGGTTTGCTCGACATAAACCAAATATCGAGATATGGTGGGTTGAAAATGGTAGTCGGGCGTAAAATTTCCGTGTGGAAATGAATTGGAGAATTGGGGGGATTTGGGGGTAAATCCTCATATAAATCATCCAGGAACCATGGCAGAGTAGGCAGTGCCTCAGGTTCTGGCGAGAAGATATGAACCACATATAGGGATGGGGTAGGGGTACTCACTGGTTCTGCTAGAGAAAGGGGTGTAGGATTTTGAATAAGGCCTAGTCGGTGATGCCTATATTAAATTATCATAGGACATTGATATGTGAAATGATCAAGTGATTCGCATAGAGAGCAAGGGAATCTCATACGTTCATTGACGGAAGTCATGACATAATGGATGTCAGTGACGTGTGTTGGGTTGGGTTCTTGTTGAAAGCTCTGGCGTACGGTTGTTAGCATCTGTCGGAATTGAGGTAACATTGGAAAATGGTGTGTATAATGTCCATATTCTGAACAAATGGCGCATGTGAATTTTGTTTGCAGTCCTTTGCTACTTGTGTTCTGGGAGATAGCAGTAGTACTAGAGGAAGCGATGAGCAATGGTGGTGCTCGAGGGATTTGAATGATATTACGTAACTCTGGGAGAGATGGACACTTTTTGGTGGGGTGTCCATCATTTTCACATAGCGTGCAAGGAGGTTGGATACGTGGGGGAAGCGGAGCAGTGGGCTCTTTCTTTTTTCGTCTGCCCCCAACTATAGTAGGGGTGCTAGCGAGTGGGAGTGTGGGTGGGACAGTGGGGATAAGTATGGGAATCTGCATTGGGATTCCATCTGTTTGGGGAGGGAGGGATAGTTGAGGGACCATCTCAAGCGGATGTAGATACCAGGCGGGGATTGCCAGCACCATATTAGGAAGGGTGAGCGTTGCAGCTACCTGGAAATCTTGTACGCCTGGTGGGGGGTAAAAGAAAGGGATTTGGGTAATGGCTTGAGCGACTATTTCCCAAACCGGGATATGGCCTTGGGGGAGGGGAAGATCAGAAACGGGTAGAGCTGAACACATTCTAGGAGATTCCTGAGGGAGTAGTTATGCGACTAGTGGGACGTCAAGGATGAAAGAGGCCTTAGTGGGAGGGTGAGTATCTGGAGTTGTCGCTCCTTTGGTGGAGACGATACATACGTGTGCTAAGGGATGGATGAGAGGTGGTGTGTCGTGATATGTCCCTAGCAAGGATGGGTCCTTAAAAATGATAGGGCCCATCTCGATGAGTGGATAGGCATCCGTATTAGTGTGGACAAAAGGGAGGATGTTATCGATGTTGAACGAAGGGTTAGGCTCATAATGTGATACTTGATCGACGGTAATGATCTTTCCATTATGGGGAAACATCATGGTTCATAACACAGAAGAGGTGACCACCTTCATAGCATACATGTAGCTACGACCAAAGAAAATATTGTAGTCGAGTGGGTCATCGATAACCTCAATGTCAATAAGAATAGTTTTTCCCCCGACTTCAACAGGGACATTTTGGAAGAGCCCCTCTGGAGACAAGAGTCATCCTTCATAATCCCTCAGAGTAATGGTTGATGGTATTAGCTCTAGAGAGACAATTTTTTGTCAGACGGTTTTTGACATGATGCAAGTGGATGCGCCTTCGTCGATAATGTAGTGGTGGACTATGATATTCCGGATTTTAACCGGTATTTGAAAAGCGACAAGAGCGGGGAGACGGGGTTCTCCAAAGTCGAGATCAAATGTGATGAGTCGAGTATCGGTAGGGTCGACTACCCCCAGAGTGGAAAGTAATGACTTCCGTTGAGTAGGACAGGTTTGAAGAACTTCTAAGACTGACATGGAAGCGGGGGATTGTGCCAATTCATCGACCAGACTATAATTGTGGGTTGCCCTAGCTTGAGGGTTGTGGACATCCCTTTGCAATGGGATGTGAGGGATGTGAAGAGGTGTTTCAGTATTAGGGTGTGGAATCATCAAAGTTGGGCCAGTCATGACTGGGGTGGCCTCTGAGGTAGTGGGAGTCGGGTCAGAGGGTGCGATGTATTGACAATTGCGCGTTTGTAGAAGGACTTCTTCCTCACTAGTGAGGAGGATAGTTCAATCTGCAAAAGTGCCTGGGTTGTGATATGGTCCTACTTGTGATGGGGCAGGTTGCATCTCTTGTTGGGTGTTCATCAACACTTGATGTAGTATGGGGTTTTGCAACACGGCTGGGGGTGGGTGTTGCACATATTGGTGTGGGGCCTACTAGAGGGCAGGCGAGGCTAGCGGACATGGTCCATTACCGGATTATTTCATTTGTTTGAAGTTTTCAATTTGGGGGCAATGGTGGGTATAATGGCCATACTCACCGCAAAGGGCATAAGGGAAGTTTGTCTAATTATTTTTGTTGTTATTCCCTTGGCGTTTGTTGTTATTGCCCCCTTGGGGGTTCTGGTTCCCCTGGTTTTGGTTGCCCCCTGCAGGTTGGTTCTGTTGGGGTTGGTTTTGGTTTCCTCCTGGTCCAAGATTATTATTGTTTCGATGTTTTCCTTTCTTTCTAGCATTGTTCGACTAATGGGATGGATTGGTCGTATTTAGCTATTCAAAATTTTGATACTGCTGAACAGGAGAGGATTGAACAAAATTAACCCCAACATGTTGTTGTCCTTGTGGTGAAGGAATGGGTTGGGGGGGGACCAGGGAATGGAAAGTACAGATTATGCTGTGGTAATTCTTTGTAGGATGCATAGGAAGGAGTGGTGCTTTCACTAGTGCTTAGGGTGCAAGAAGAGGTGGAGGGGGTAACAGAACTAGGTTGGGTTGTGAGGCGTGTCGTGGGTGCTTGAGGTGGTCCGCTGGTGGGTGGAGGAAAGGTCAAGGGGTATGGTTGTGGATAAGGGGGAGGATTATAATAAGGGGGTCTACCATATGCTGGTGGATATTAAGGTGTTCCATACATTGGTGGTTGTTGGTGGTGTGAATTGTGGTGTGTAGTGGTACCAATCAATCCATCTGATGAGTGAGACATCCCAGGTTTGTCCTGGCCGAATGGCATGGGTCTCGAGGCATCAGGTAGTACCATATAAAAGTACCTTGAATGTGAGTAAATGAGTTCGAACTGTTGGGCCTTGCTAATGGCTTCTTCTTCAGACTGGGCAAAGGTGGCGGCCACATATTTGGCAAGGAGGGAAACAAGTGATTTGAGGAACCAATTGAGACATTGTTGCGGAGTAGCTTCAGCTTTGCAGAGACTATGTCGTCGACGCCATTCGTGAATCTGGTCAGTGATGTGCATGGCGGAGGTTTGTTTAAATTTCAAGAGTAGTTCAAGGCCATTGTCATGATGAATTGGTATTTGAAAGAAGGTCAGGAATGCTTTGGCCAAGGATTCAAAGGTCACATGGGATCCAGATTTTTCTTCTACATACCACTTCGCTGATGGGCCAGTGAGTGTATGTTGAAATAACCTTAATCGGATGGAATCATCTGTGATGTTGTTTGAAGAGAACCATAAGTGAAAGGTCATTATATGGTTGGCAGGATCGTCTCCTAGTTTTCCTTCAAACTTGGGGATGTCTGAAGGCAGTTTGGTAGGCATTGCAGGCCATGTGGGGTTGTGAAATATAGGATCATTGGTGAGTTTAGTCAGATCCGGTATGTTGAGGGAAGCCAAGTATGGCATCTGAGGTGGTGGCGGAGGATTAGTTTCAGCCATGGTGTGATTTTTTTGCGTACCTGACCCTTGAGGGGGGCTAGGTGGGTTTGTACTTCCCCCTTGGGAAGAAGTTGGCCCCCCACTTCTATGTAAAGGAGAGTGTGGGGACATTTGTCCTTGGGAAGTGGAACCAAGCAGAGTGGAACCAAGCAAATATGATCCCAATATAGTAGCACTCACAGGGGTGTGGGGAAGTATGGTCGATGAGTTGGAAAGACTAGGAACTCCCCCTAGAATGGGAGGGATATTTAGCAAGCATCTGGAACGACGGGGATTCTATGGGTCCCCTATGATGTCTGACTAACAAGGTGGATGTGTGCAAATGGTGATGAGAGAAATTAATGAACAAGAGACTTTGTATAACTTGGACCTTCATAATATATCTCACAATTGTATGTAATCACAAGAACAACATACATAAATCAAAAGAAGCATACATGTAGGTAGGTGGATTTTTTTCGCATAGGAGAACAAAGAAAAAAAATGCTCGTGTCCTAAAAGATGTAACATCCTTCCTCTCAAACAGCACTGGACCTTCCAATAGCACTCAACAGTGGGGTTTGAAGCCACTAGAAGAGGAACTAGTGAAGGATGAAGTAATCAGTTATAATGAGAGGTAGAGGGTGTATATCCCAAAAGAGCTGGCGATATTTCCCAATAGCCACACAAAATCCGATCAAGGTGCAATTGCAGCCCACAATTGCCACGTGAGTATATTTTCCTAAAATATGGTCACTAGGTACCTCGGTCAAAGTGCAACATTTAGATTTTTGGCCTAAGAAATGGGTCACGATCTGGATCCTGTCCAAGAGGTGGGTGCCTCAAGGGGGGACACACAGAACAACCGGACCTCGGCCTTCAACCCTTCACGGGTATCTCCCTGCCTTATGGTCTTAGGAACACTTGACTTGGAGGATCTAAATTTCCCTATTTGACAACTTCTATTGTTTGAATATGTGAAAACCAAATAACGGGGAGTTATTTGGATGCCTATCCTCGAAATCCTACCTAGACTAAAACAATTATTTTGGCCCCTTCTGTGGAGGAAAACTTAGTGAGTTTTTAGAACAAATTTAGATGTGGTTGTTTGAGAGATTGGAGGTGTGAGTCAATCTCGTTGAAATTAAGTGGGAGTGGATAGTTTCGCCAAGAAAAGGGTGGGGTGTTTCAGAATCCCTTTGGAGGAAACTTACTTCAACCTCCACGTTTCAAGATGAAAACTATGTGAGTGAGTAGTGACTTTTGTGTGTGAACAAGTGAAAGTGTGCCAATATTTTTAATAAATTAGGTGTCACCTTGCTGCATGTGGACTTCACTTGGTCATTACAAGTCTTGATTACCTAATTAACTAAGTACGATTGGTACAACCTTGCGAAATTTTAAAGTCCCTAGGAAACTAGTATGTGGACATGTGGGTCCTTACTATTCCTTTAACTCCCTAATGTGATTTAATCTAAGAAAGCTTTGAAATTATCCTACATTGTGCATATGTGGGCATGTATGGGCCTGTTACAAAACCTTTAAACTTCCCTAGTGATTTAATCTAAGAAAGTAAATCTCAACACTATCCTATCTTTGTAGCATGTGGGCATGTATGGACCCTTACAATCTTAAGATGTGTTTGAAAAATAAACTAAGAGGAATCCCGAGGGGGTTGTTGTCCTCTCCTAAATATTTTGTCTTTTTAAGGGAGATGAAATTTTCCTTCAACCACTTTTTGATTCTCAAGATCGCTTTGGGGCGCGAGAGAAGAGCATACTCAATGATTGATATCCAATTTCTGGTCCCAATGCAAGTTGTATATGTGTTGTGGAATGATTCCAACTTAAACATTAATCAAAGCAAGTCATCCATGTGGCAACATAAAAGCAAAAGAGGAAAACTAATGATTTTAACCCCCTAAGTTCCTATGTTTTGACTAATCCCTTTATATGGAGAGGGAATATAAGTGTGGTGCAGATTACAATGTGCAATGAATCAATTTTAAGGAGGCTATGGGCCTACCACAAATCACAAAAAGCTTACAATGTGTGTTTTTTCTGCACAGGTGTGCAGGCCTCAGAATAGATAGAGGTACTCTGAGCGCTAATGCGCAAACTGAAAGCAATTTATGGGCATAGGTGCGCAGAAGGCATTGAGCACTATAGTGGTTTTTGCACAAGTGCGTTGAAGACGTGCCTGTGGGTTAAAACATGCGTGCACTGTCTGTTACACGGTCGTGAGGAAAATTTTGGATGAAATTCTCTCTACTCAGATTTGAACTTGGATTTTTGTAGGTCGGCTTGGGCCAGTTATGATCCCTATAAGTTAAAGAAACAAAAAGAAGAGCTAAAATAACCCAAATGGGGTAGGAAATTGATACCTTTCCCCAGCGGAGTCGCCAATCTGTTGCACCTCTTTTGTCACCTAAATGAGAAAAATAGGGGTGCTTACAAGCCCAGTTGGGTTAGCTAAGCAAGACAACAGTAAAGGAAAGAGTTAGAAGTATAAAGCATAAAAGATAAGCAAATAATTAAACTAAAAATGAAACAAGAAATTAAACTAGAGAGCATAAGGACATTAGAACAAGAGATAAACAAGACTCATGCCACCAATGGAAAGGATTGTATTAGTGGAAAGAAAACACCAAAGAGAAAGTGAGACTTTGGGTCCCCTCTTCCTCTAAGGGAGGGCTCTTGAACCCCCAAGATTGAGCTCTTCTTACAACTACCAAACTTGAATGAAATGGTGAAGAGAATCCAAAGCACATTCACTCAAGAGGTGATATGAATGGCTAAATGCAATGGTGCTAACATGCTCTTGATGAGGAAAGAGGATCCTCCAAGAGAATATCAACAACATAACAATACAAATGAATTCCTTGAAAATATAGTGCACCCATGGCTTCCTTTTATAGAATAACTTTGAGGTATTATTAAACCAGCTTTTAGTGTGAACAAGGGGCCATTTAGGGCACCCTTAGGTCTTTAACCAGCCACCCAACTGGAATCACTCAAGATTTTGATGTCAAATCGACTTGGAAGCTGAACCAGAAGTGGGTGGGAGGCCAACCAATATCATAAATGCGTCGTTTTGAGGGATCCACGGTTTTTTGCGTCCATAGTCGCGCATCATGTGCATGTGCGCTTTTTCTACATTTATGAATGGCGCATGTGCGCTTGCTCCATGTGTAGTCTTAGTGCATGATGATTTTATTGTTGATTGTATATTTTTGGGCTTTTTGGAAAAGTATTTTTTGGTCCATGGGTGAACTAATAGATGTTTGGAGATGTCAGATTCCTGTAACCATTTGCAAATGAAATTTCAGTGATAACAATAGGATTACATAGTCAACAATCCAGGGCTGTAATGCCCATTGTTACTCTACACCAGGAGAACTTCTTTGTGCTCACAGACTTTGTCAATGAATCTGCAACATTCTTCAAAGGGTCAACCTTTTCCAGCAACACCTTCTTTTCTTCAACCATGTCTCTCACAAAGTGATACTGAACATCAATATGATTTGTCTTCGAATGATAATCAGGATTCGTTTCCAGGAAGATTGCACTCTGACTATCACACTCTAATCTCACTACTTTTTTTACCAAACCAATACCTGAACACAATCTCTGTAACCATATTGCTTCCTTGCTTGCATGAGTGGTTGCCATGTATTCAGCTTCTATAGTAGAGAGAGCAACTACAACCTATCTTTTTCTCATCCAACTAATTTCTCCTCCAAATAAGTTAAACACATACCCACTTGTGGATCTTCTACGATCTAGATCTCTAGCCCAGTCTGCATCAACAAAACCATGTATGTCCACCACTCTGTCCAATCCTGGTATTCCTTGGTAGCACAATCCATAATTGGTAGTGCCACGCAAATACCTGAAGACCATGTTTACTGTTGTCCAATTCTCCTTCCCTAGTTTTAACATATACTTGCTCAAAACTCCCACTGCATGTACAATGTTCGGTCTAGTACAGACCATTGCATACATCAAACTGCCAATTGCACTGGCATACAGAACATGGGACATGTCATCTTCTTATTCTTGTGTCTTGGGACACTGATCTGCATATAAATTTACACCTATAGGAATAGGAACCTTGATCGGTTTACTTCCATGCATATTAAACCTCTGCAATATCGTCTCAACATATTTTCTTTGATTCAACCAGAGTTTTTTTTTTGCACGATCTCTTTTAATATCCATTCCCATAATGAAGTTAGCAGCACCGAGATCCTTCATGTCAAATTGGAGGATAGTTGTGATTTCACCTCCTTGATAACATCCATGTTATTTCCTACCAGCAACATGTCATCAACATACAACACTACATAAATGAAGTGATTGCCAACCTGCTTGGAATATACACAATGATCAGCCCGGCTTCTCACAAATCCCAATCCAAGTATGTATGTGTAAAACTTTTGGTACCACATCCTAGGTGATTTCTTCAGACCATATAGTGACTTCTTTAGTTTACAGACCAGCTCTTTCTTCCCTTCACTACAAATCTTTTTGGCTTCTTCATGTAGATTTCTTCTTCTAGATCCCCATGTAGGAATGATGCCTTCACATCCATCTGTTCCACTTTAAGATCAAAAGAAACAACAATAGATAAAATAAATCTAATAGAATTTAACTTGGCAATAGCAGAAAAAATCTCACCAAAGTCAATTCCCTCTACCTGGGAATAACCTTTTTCTACTAACCGAGCTTTTTATTTCTCCACTTTTCCTTTTGCATTACACTTCTTCTTAAACAACCATTTTCTACCAACATATTTTCTTCCAGCTGGAAACTCAACTATATCCCATGCCTCATTCTTATCCAAGGCATCCATTTCTTAAACCATGGCCTTCTTCCAAAGTTTACTATCCTCTGAATTCATTGTTTCCCTGACAGTTCTAGGATCATCATCAGTAATAGATAAAGAAAAATTAGAACAAAAATCAGGTGAACTATATCTTTCTGGTTTCCTTATTTCCCTCACTGATCTCCTCAATACCGAGGTATGAGGGTCTTCTTCTTCTGCTTCATCTTCTTCATATGATTGAGATTTTGCATCGTCCAACTCAAACTCTATTTTCTCAAGTTCTTATTTCCTTGTTAGGAATTCCTCTTTGGAAGCATATTTTACCTCTCTAAAAACAACATCCCGACTGTAAATAATCTTCTTAGTTTCTGGGTTCCAAAGCTTGTAACCTTTCACACCATCTTTATAACCCATAAAGATACACTTTTCATCTTTATTATCCATCTTACTCATATTTTCCTTTGGAACATGTACATAAGAATCACAACCAAACACTCTGATATGTTCAAGAGAGGGTTTCTTACCATTCCATACCTCATGTGGAGTTTTATCATCCAATGTTGATGAGGGTGATTGATTGATTGACCAGGTAACATGTTGTGCCCACTGCCTCTGCCCAGAATTCATGTCCTAACTCGGCACCACTAAGCATGCTCCTTTATTTTTCCATCAGTGTCATGTTCATCCTTTCTGCAACTCCATTCTGTTGAGGTGTGTATGGAGTAGTCTTCTGCCTTGCTATACCACACTTCTTACAGAATTATTTGAATTCATTTTCGCAGAATTCTCCACCATCATATGTCCTCAATACCTTTATTTAATTCTCTGTCTGATTTTCTACCAGAGCCTTAAACTCTTTAAATTTATCAAATACCTCAGATTTATTTCTAAGAAAATAAATCCATCTGTTCCTTGAGAAATCATCTATGAATGAAACATAATACATAGATTTACCTAGTGATGGAATAGGCACATGTCCAA
>SNQJ01S0188556.1:18340-29604 GCA_010110895.2 Picea sitchensis
ATCTTTTGATTCTTAATATTATGACTGGTTGTTCCAGCTTTTCTTTCTTTCTTGGAATCTTCATGTTCTTCTTCATGTTTTTCTTTAGCTCTTGGGTCCATGGAGTTTCTTATAGATTACATGCCCTATAGATTCCACTTCTTCCCTTCATCATAGGATCACAGATCTGGATGGATAACCAGGAATACTTTAAGGCTTGTCTTCGAAGAAGTCTTCTTCTACGGTTGAAATGAGCATGTACTGTCTTTCATGGCTGCTACCATGGATGTATATGTATTTCATCATCTTCAATAGATGATGGGATTATCTCCCTCCTAACCCTTGCTTAATGTAAGAGTGCATATAATCGGCTCCCTTCGTCTGACAGAGTTCATGCTTCCATCTACATCCTTATTGTCTTCTGCGATGTATAATAGAGTCCACGCTTGCATCTTGTTGTCTTCTACAAAATGTCATAAGTCTTTTTCCAACTTATTCTCAATTACTGACTTCTTTCTGTTGTTGCTTCTACTGAGTTTCTTCATGATAGCTTCCACATGATTTGTATCTTGTCTTTTCATGTGTATTAACTAATGATATCCATTTTCATCTTGTTTGTTCCTCCATAGGTATAGTTCCTCTTAGAACACATTATATTTCAAGAGATAGATATACAAGATATGTATAGGGACGATGCAAACAAGATATGTACAAGAAATAAGAAGAGTGTTGTTACCTTTTTAGAAGAAGAAGTCTCTTCCATCCTGCTTAGTCTTCTTTGTAGGTTCCTTTTCTTCGGAAAACGATGCTTAGTGTTTCTCTTTCATTTTCTTTAGTTTGGGACATTGATTCTTGTAGTGACCGTACTTTTGACAGTTGATGGCCTTTTTGACACATTACCAGTTGCCAATTTGATACGAGACATGAGGGAGCACCAACCCACCTATCCCCCCTCACGGGTCAGGTTCACAACACACTATGGTCGGAGCTAATCCTCCCCCCCCACTACAGATGCCATATTTGGCCTCTCTCAACATATCAGATCTCACTAAACTCACCAATGATCCTATATTGCATGATCCCACATGGCCTGCAATGTTGACCAAACTACCTTCAGGCATACCAAAGTTTGAGGAAAGGCAGGGGATGACCCTGCCAACCATGTCATGACCTTTCACCTATGGTGCTCCTCCAACAGCATTATGGATGATTCCATCAGACTGTGATTATTTCAACGCATACTCACTGGCTCATCAGCTAAATGGTATGTCGAAGAAAAATCAGGGTCCCACGCAAATTTTGAGTCATTGTCCAAAGCATTCTTGACCTTCTTCCAATTACCCATCCTCCATGACAATGGTCTAGAACTATTTTCTAATTTCAAACAAACCTCGGCCGCACACATTGCTGACCACATTCACGAGTGGCATAGGCGACGTAGTTTGTGTAAAGCAGAAACCACCAAACAACAGTGTCTCGACTGGTTTCTTAGATCACTTGTCTCTCTCCTCGGTAAGGATGTAGCTTCCACCTTCCCTCAATTCGAAGATGAAGCCATCAGTAAGGCCCAACAGTATGACCTCATCTATGCACAGTCAGGGTACTTATACACGGTACTTCCTGATCTTTCAAAACCTGTGCCATTTGGCCAAGACAAACCTGGGATGTCTCACTCAGCAGACGGACTAATAGGTGCCACCACACACCATGGTCCACAAACCCAACCACCACCAATGTATGGAACACCTCAATACCTGCCAGCATATGGGGGCACTCCTTATTACCCCCCACCCCCTTATCAATAGCCATACCTTGTTGCTATACCTCCACCCANCCACAAACAGTGGTACTCCCTCAACATCAGCTTATACTACTAGTGAAAGCACTATGATTTCCTATGTACCTTATGGATCGGTACCACCACAAAATCCATACTTCCCATTTCCTGGTCCTCCACACCCCATGGCTCCCCCACATCCTCATGCGAGGGTAAATTTTTCTCAACCCTCTGCTGCTCAACAATACCAAAGTTTTGAACAATTGAATACAGCCAACCCAACTCATCCATTGAACAATGCCAAGAAGAAATGGAGTCATTGTATACTTATATGAAAATGTACATTCATATTTCCTAAAACATATGAAAAAATTCATAGGTACTCCTCCCGCATGTCCTCCTCGTGCTCCCACGTGGGATCTTTAGGATCATAGAAGGTCCACTAGATATTTACCAAGGCAATGGCTCATTTCTTGAGTAATTCGTATTTTTGCAGCAGGATGTGCATTGCCTCCACCTGAAAGTCTCCTTCATGTTCTACTTAGATCATATTATAATTAATCATGTGGTTAGGATCAAACACATACTTATTCAATAAAGACACATGAAACACATTATGGATTGTCATGGATGCAAGCAATGCAAGAATGTATGCAACTAGACCTATTTTCTTCAGAACTTCAAATGGTCCACAATATCTCACTACCAACTATGAGAAACTTTCCAATTTTAGCAAGCTCCATTTAGACTTTAATTTTAAAAACATACAGATTCCCACTCTAAATTCCCTATGTTCCCTACCTTTATTTGCATAGGTTTTTTCCCTGTCCTAAGAAACCTTTAAATTCTAAGTTTGATATCTACCATTTTCTCTTCCATTTCTCTCAGCATTTCTATCCCAATAACAACTCTTTCTATTGGTTTAAACCAATTGACTGACGTGTTGCATTTTCTACCATATAAGGCTTCAAATGGGATCATATTCAACGATGCTTGATACCCATTTTTATAAGAAAATTCAACCAAGTGAAGATAATATTCCCAGTTGGAAGGTTTGTCTATAATATACATTCTAGGAATATATTCAATTATTTGGTTGACCCTCTATGTCTACCCATCTTACTCTAGATGATATGTTGTGCTGAAATTTATATTTGTCCCAAATCCTTTAAACAACTCTCTCCAAAAATTGGAAGTGAACTTGGGTTTTCTATCTGACACTATTGCCTTGGGTACACCATGTAGCCTAACAATTTATTTCATGTAAATATTTGTAATGTTGGCTACCTTATGAGTCATGTTGTCTAGAATAAGATGTGCATCCTTTGTTAATTTATCCACCACTACCATAATGGAATCATGCTTCCTTATAATCCCGGGTATTTTAGTAAGTAAATCATTAGTAACAACTTCCCATTTCCACTTAGAAATGAGTAGTGGTTGTAGCAATATAACTGGATCTCTATACTCAATCTTTACTTTTTGACACTCTAAACATTTAGCTATATAATCAACCACATATTTCTTCATGCTCGACCAAAAATACTAGTCTCTTATAGCTGCAATAGTATTTTAATACCATGGACGCCTAACATATGGTACATTGTGCATTTCTTTCAGCACTAAAGTTTTCAACTCTTGAGATTTAGGCACATATACCTTGCCCTTGTATGTGAAGACTCCATCCTCTTTCATATCATAATCCTTAAATTTCTTTTGTAATTTACCTTGTTACAATGATTCATTTGCTTGCAACTAATGTTGCTCTCAATTTTCATCTCTCAAAATTCTATCTTTTAAATCAATCATATACATACTTATGAATATATCATGCATCTCATGCACCCTCCCATTGAGTGCATCAACCACTTTATTTTCTTTGTCTTTGATATTCTCGGTATCAAAATCATACTCACTATGGAATTCTAGCCAATCTAATTTGTCTGGCATTCAATGTTGGTTGTCCAAACAAATTCTTCAAACCATTATGGTCTATCTTCAATTCAAATTGCTTCCCCATAAGATAATGCCTCCACATATTAAAGGAATAAACTATGGCTACTTACCCAAATGGCACTACTACAAACTAATAATGGCCATACTTTGTCTAGAAGGTTGTATTGCTAGTATCTTCTTTGATTCTCACCTGGTGGTATCCTGACCTCGAGGAAATTTTGGAAAACATCCTTTCCCTTTTCAAATGATCAAAAAGATCATCGTTTTCTGGTAGGGGGTACTTTTTATTTATCATAACCTTATTCAATTGTTTGAAGTCAATGCATAACCTCATATTTTTGTCATTTTACTTCACAAAAAGAACTGGGGAACCGCAAGGTGAAACACTTGAGCATATGGACCCCTTCTTCAACAATTATTGTTGCATATACAACTCTTTCAACTCTGGTGTGCCCCTTCTTCAACAATTATAGTTTCATCTACAACTCTTTCAACTCTGGTGTGCTCATTCTCTAGGGATTTTTGGACACTAGTGTTGCTACGTGCATCTAGTCAATAAACAAATCAATGCCACTTTTCGATGGTAATCCTGGAAATTCCCCAAAAAAATCTTCATATGTGATGCATATAGATATAACCCTTTTCTAAAACTTATTTCTAGTTGTAATGTTAAAATCTCTCTGACAGATATAGTTCTTAGAAGTTAGAATACCTTGAATTGTCCTTAAATCATCTTCCTCTTCAAGGAATGTAAAAGACTTGTTGTAGCAATCTAGGACAACATGATGCTTGTCCAACCAATCCATACCAATCAAGTAGTCATACGAACACAAAGGTATAATATTCAAATCCACCTTTGTGATAACTTCATTCATTTCCATTAGATAGTCCTTAACCATCTCATTGATCCTTCTATTGGTGATTTGGATTATTTTCGGTACAAAATGACAGTGTAGATATGATAAAGAAATGTACAAAGATATCTCGGATATTAAATAATATAACATAAATGTATTAGAGATGCAACCATAAACACAGAGACACAGTAATACACAATTTTCTATTAATGAGCAAAAATGTACAAAGACTGTAAAAATACAGAGTGAAAGACTCGCTAGAATGGTGGCAGCTTATCTCTGAGAAGAGATGTGTTCACTACTCGCATTCACAAGAATATGATTTTACAATGAGGCTCCAAAGGCCTTTTATCATAAATAAAATCCAAAACCCTAACCCCAGAAGATGAAAATCCAACAGTTTTGTGGACCCCGTTTTGGGTAGTTTGGTGTATCAACTTCCTGGGGGCGTAACTTTGGCATACGATCTTCGTTTGGGGTGCACGATAGCTCGTTGGAAAGGTATCGTCGAGGAGATTCATTTAGGGGGGCTCAATCAGAGATTTTGGCTATCATTGAGAAACTCAATCCCAAAAAACCTTCATTTAGGCCCTCAAAATGGCCCCAGAAGTAAAAACCTGCTAAAAATAGTAAATTACCAAAATTGCCAGAAAATTATTTTGAGCTAGTTGGAAAAGGTGGGTGGCCACCGATATCCACCTGGATCAATTGGATTCAGTAGCTAGATGAACCAACCAAGATTTTCCATGCTTTATTATTTTCAAATGAAACTTCTCAACAAGATTAGTATCTATGTAGCTATGGCTAGCTCCATAATCTATTAAAACAATTATGGGTTCATCATTGATCTTACATTCTACCTAAAACATGTGCGATCGATGGTTTGTTCTCCTATTATCCAAGGCTTCTTAAATTCCTAGAATGCTTCTACCCATGTCTTCAAATGTATCAACTCCCTGATTATTATGGATATTCCTCATCTTATCTCCTTTTTGAGGGATATATCTATACATGTGATCTTATTCACATCCCCAACACTTTATGAGTTGTTTTCCATGCCTCTTCCCTAAGGAATCTTTCATCTTGGTGTTGGGCCATGGAATTGTCATCATTTTTACATCATCTTTCTCTGTTTTTAATCCCTTCTTTCTTACTCATAACTTCGTATTAATGCTTATTAATCCATTTTAATGCTTATATGAAGGATTTAGAACCAAAGTGTTTTCCATTGCATTTATTTAGTATTCATATGAATTATGGTTAAATATTAGAGAAAGAGCATATCTTGCATTTATCTTTGAAAGATAATTGAGTTTGTGATTTTTGCAGAAGTAGTTGTCACTACTGTTACTCCTATAAGTGAAGATCTACAATGTGGGTACTTGATATTTCTTCTATGAGGATTTATTGAGTCATAATATACTTATCCTCAAAATATCTCAACAACCCATATCGTAATTTTTGAGAAATTAAGTTTTTACGATTTGTTGTTACTAAAAACATCATTGAAACATTATTTTCTAATTGTTAGCAAAAGATATTGGAAGTTATCTATTATTTTCTAATTGTTATCAGAAGATATTGAAGTTATTCATTAATTGTTAATTGTTAGTTGGAAACTATTCATTATTTAGGAAATTGTTGTAACTACTATGGATTTATTAAATCCATAAGTGGGTTTATTTAGACATTTGTTATTTATAGTTTCCATTGAATTTATGTATAAAAGAGAGTGCTCTATCCATTGTTTGGTGAGGACTCTTACGAATGACAATGGAATCATTTATTGAGCTTTTATTTTAATTGTAGTTTTATAATTTCCATAGTGTGTGATTTAATTAATTTATTTGATTTATTTGATTTGCATATTTGTAATAGATTGATTTCTTTTGATTAGCTTAATTAATTTAATTAATTTAATTAATTTATCTTGATATAGAATAATATCAACACTCCCACTCCAATAGAACTGAGTGTTGTGTAGCTTAGATTGTTTCTTTGAATTCTTGTTGTGTGGTTTCATTATGAATTCGCTTAGGATTTATTTAATTTAATTCTAGAACTAGTTTCTCGATTCAATTTATTCATGTAATTAGATTACTCATGCAAGATTGTGTTTATATTTATGCAATTAAGTATTCATGTTGGATTTCATTTATTCATTTGTTTCTAATAAATGCATTTTAGATTGGGTCTCATTCTTTTATTCCATTGAATAATTGTGCTTAATGCAGTGACTATAATTGTTGGTCTCGGTAATTATATGGATCATCTTGGAAAGGATTAGGATTTGACTTTGAGGACTTAGTTAATTTTTTCTAGAAAGTAGTTAATCAGTTCCTTTCAACGTGTGTGATTTATTTTCAACAAGTAGTGTGAATTTCAATTTCTGCAAAATTAATTTAGAGTTTCAATTTTGCAATCAATTTTATTGCACATAGCTGGGGTTTCTTTGGGAGACAGTTGATTCGTACTCCTGATACTTTTGCATCTTGTACGGTTTTTTTTTCAAGTAAGTGTATGTTCCTAGAATTAGATTTTTGGGGTTGCTTCGGGAGACTCCTAATAACTGCAGCTGGTGTTTTTCATTTCTAGCATGTTTGTTTCCTTTTCAGAACATGTGACATTTAATTTCCTGCAAGTGAGATATTTACTTTTCTTCAAAAGTGTGCTTTCAATTCCTGCAAGTGTGAATTTATGTAGATCCTTTCCAGAGATTAAGAATTGTCTATACTTTGACTATAAAAGTAATCATTGATACTACAACTACAACACATAGAAAAAATAGTTATTCCTGCATATACAATGCATGACAGTTCACAAGTTCCATATGAGCCCATGATTTATCACATGCTAATTTGAATTAATTTTTCCAAAGACTCTTGTCCTTGTGTTATCTTTCCACTCAGATTTTAAAACTTTTTCACCAGCTCTGTCAAATTCTCATCACCTAAAGCCTTCACTCCACTAATCATCCAAAATAGTCATGTCCTCCATGAGTCAAAATTGGCAAATATCCCAAAATTATATCTAACCTTAATGCTTATCTAAATTCCTTGATCCCATCACTTCATTCACTTTTACCCTTATTATCATATTTCCATTGAAAATTTAATATATTCCTTTATTTTTATCAAGCTTAATCTCCATTATATTATCCAAAGAGTCATGTGATGAGCCTCATATGCCCAAAGTCCTTAGAAAAATGGAAAAAGTTTATAATTATTAATATAAATATTTTTATGTTAAAATATTTATATTAATATTTAATCCAAAAATAATTCATAATCCTAAGTCATGTCATGGGCACGAATATCAATCAATATTAAATTAAAGTGGAAAATTCAAAAGGATGAATGGACAACGGCTAATGTTCATTGAGGAGGTGGAAAATGATCAGGGGTTAATCTGCTAAAGTGGTTCTGCAATCCAAACCATTGTTTTGGTGTTGGGGTACGTGTTATGATATGATTCATTGTGGAGGTCAGAGTGATGTGGATTAAAACCATTCTTCACAATCTGAAATACCATTGCAACCATTTACTATATTGTTTTGGTTTCATAAATGTGGGCGTGAATGTTTATGAGGATAAATTTTCCAGAAGTGTGTTTCAATATAAACCATGGAGTTTCCAATGCAATAAAGAAATTTTTTCTCACAGTGGAAAATTTTTACAAAGGTAAAAAAAAAAATTTATAGAGCAGAGAAATAAATGGTTTATGCTATGGATATAAGAAGGAAATGAATTATAAAGAAGAAAATGCACGTGAACGGAAGATTTGAATAATTGTTTATCCAAATTATAAAGAAGAAAATGCACGTGAACGGAAGATTTGGATAATTGTTTATCCAAAGTTTTTACAGAAGTAAAAGGGCAAGATCAAGGGATATTTTCATAGTTTACTAAAGATGGTTTCCAATACATGGTTTTCAAAACCACGAGAAGCAAACCAGTAAATAGTTTTCACTGTAAAATGGTAAATATTTATTGGGCAAAACAAGACATGGTTTTTAGAAACAATGGATGGTTTTGAGAAAAGGGTTTTGAATTTCATTTATGAAATTCATAAAATCAAATTGCAAAATAATGGAGAAGTTTTAGAGGAGATGGTAACCAAGGCATGGTTTTTCAAAACCATGAGCTTAATGGAAATGTGGAAATGGAATGTTATAGGTTAAAGAAATATTTGGGAAATATTTTTTATATTTTATTCCCAAATATTTGAAAATTGATATTTCTTAGGTAGATATGGATAAATAAAATCGTATTTGGAAGAGTACAAGTGGAATTCCAAAGAGCATGTGGCAGTCAATGATTTATTTCAGGCACAAAATCAGTAAATCCTAGGCTTTAAGGAAGAATATCAATAAGTAAAATATCACACACAAGATGTCAAGCACAAAATCAGCATTTGAAGAGATTTCCAAGCATAAGATCAGTGGTAAATAGATGAGGTGGCGGCCAAGAATATCAAATAAAAACTTTTGACTCCAACTCCAACATTCGAGATATTTTTGCAACTAATTTTAGATTTAGTTTTATTTCATTATTTGATTTTGTTTTCCAAACAATTAGCAACAACTTGATGGTTATTATTTTTTATTATTTAAACTATCAGTTTGTATGTAAAAGGGGGTTGGACTTTCATCTAGAGAGACTATTGGACTGTGTATCAATTTCTCAGAAAATATTTATCAATTAATACAGAAGTATTGTGATTTTGGAAGCAAAGATTCATCACGGTATTGTTCTCAGTGTGTTTTCCCTGTTAATTCTTATCTCCATTATTGTTTGTTCTTTCTAGTATTTAGCTGAGAGTAAATGTTTGGAATTCATCTACATTTGATGCTCCATTCATACAGTAAATACTTGTTCAAGTGTTAAGTATTGCATGTTCAAAATTCATCTATATTCGGTGCTTTGTCCATGGCAATCTATCTCCTATCTATTTTTCTTCTAAAGTTACATTAAGAACTAACCCTTTGTTAGGTGCTCTTAGTGTAATGGGTTGTCCTTTCCTCTTTTTTGCTGCCATCCAAATATTGATCATTTGTTGAAGAACAATACTTACTTTTCCTTTTCTTTCTAAGAGTACACCACCAACTATTGACTCAATATTTTTAAGTTTGGGCTTTGACCCCATTGCCCAATGGTTCCCTTCTCTCGTTTGTCCTACCAACCCTTTTAAAACAAAAACAAAACATGTCCTATTGCAGAATCTGACCTTTGTGTGCTCATTGCTAAATCCTTTTGAGTATTTTTAGTGTTTACCTATTTAAGAGAGCCCTCTCTAGTTGTATAGGTCAGAATACAACCTAAAGTTTGTTTGAGGTTACCTTGGGGTTTCTTTGATACAGCCCAAAGAAATTACCAAGTGCTAACATTTTTTATGTCATTGTCGGGGAACAAAGGTGAAATATTCCCTGAGATAAACAACAAAGTTCAGATCTGAGTATTGATGGTGAACAGTAGTCAGACACATAAATGTTGTACATCATTCACCTGACAACTCCATTTTCAAGAATCTAGAGTTCAGAATTTTCATGGCGACTCCACTTTCCAAAGACTCGGTAGCCTAAAGATTTTATTGGCGACTCCACTGATTCAAGATGGATCACAGATATGTAAGGTATGCTCCAATGAATCGCTCTCATATTCTTGGCTTTCCAAATCACATTCCTCACATAGATTGGAAAACTTATTTTCCTAAATTCAAAGATTGGAAGGAGATGATGTTGCCTTGCACTTGATTAAATTTCACATGCACATATGTAGGATGGGGGTTGAATTTCATTAGGATTGTTTGATGAAAATGTTTATGGATACTCTAGAGGGGAAAGCGAGATTATGGTATAAAGGTTTAAAACCAAGTAGCTTATACTCTCTTAAGGATTTCCACATAACATTCTTTAAGTATTATAGAGAATTCGATCCTTAATTCTTGGTGTTTGAGGATTGTTGTGAATTTTGTGAAGACTTCATTCAAAACCTTGAAAACATTTTTGGTGATGAAGAGTGTATGAATGATGAAATCATAGAGGCTCTTTATGAACATTTATCCCAACATCAAACAATAACTCATCCCTTGGCTGAATATGGAACTAATTAATAGATTGTTGTTGAAACTCATTTTCCTTCCCCAAAGTTTTATGAAGATGTTCATGAAGCTTTCCAGCAGAACATAGTTTCTCCTTTGACTGTAGATCAAAATTCTAAAGTTCAAATTCATACTCTTATCCCTGAGAATGATGAGGATATTCTAAATTTTTTAGAAAATTCAAAGGAACAAGAGAAATGTGTGGACAATTTATCAGATTTTGAAACCTTTCAAATTTTTCCTAAGCCATTTACTCAAGAGAACATTGAGCTCAATTTAAATGAAGTATTATGGCCTACATTTTCCAACTATGATGAAGGGTTTGAGAAAAACTATGAAGAAGAAAATGTTGATCGAGATTCTTTAGACAACCAAGTAGAGATTCATGATGAGTTGGATGAAGAACTAGATTTACAAGCTGCCACTGTTATAATTTAAAATTGTCAAGAATACACAAATTTCTTCCCTGGTAGAGATGAAAAGAAAATTACTTTATGCTGGTTATTGATGATTATTCTAGACTAACTTGGGTTGCATTTTTGAAAGAAAAATCTGAAGCACTTGAAAAATTCAAAGTGTTTAAGGCATTGACTGAG